>PVJS01049573.1:0-14627 GCA_004027185.1 Glis glis | reverse complement strand
CTCTACACTAAGAAAACAAATAATCCGATCAAGAAGTGGGCAGCTGAAATGAATAGACACTTCACGAAAGAAGAGATACAAATGGCCAATAGATACATGAAAAAATGTTCAACATCATTAGCAATCAGGGAGATGCAAATCAAAACTACTCTAAGATTTCATCTGACCCCAATAAGAATGGCAATCATTAAGAAGTCAATGTCTGATTTTTAAACTCTTGTCCTCATTGTACAAAGGTACCCAAGCAAACTAGTCCTCCCCAATGGTTGATTCATGACAAAGATTAAAATTAAGACAACCTGCATGCATGGAGCAGGGACAGATCCTAGGTTCTCCTATGAAAGCTGTGTTACGTTTCACAAATGCCACATGGATTCAGTATTTAAATAGGTTCTGGCTTTTGCTATAGGAACTTAGTCATATGAACCATCTGGGTTTTACTTCTGCCATCTTTTGATCAAGCCCTTCCAAAGTCAGCCTATCTTATCACTCTATGATTCTAATTCCAATTTCATGATTCTAATGTCCTATAATGACTGGCAGCATCTTTCTGTACTCAAAAAGGGGTAGCTCCATGCCTTTGCCATCACCAGCTTTGTGACCTATTTCTAATGGGGGAAAAACACACAAAGATTGCATCATTTGATAACATGCAATAACTATTATAACTATTACTGCTGACCAGGAGACTTGTAGGAGACAGTCGTATTTCCCTGACTCAAATGGAGGTGCTGGATCTAGTCAAAAAGGAGCAGACACCAAGACTTGGGAGAACAAGGAATAAAGCTACAGAAAAGCAGATGATGTCATATGGGAACAGAGAAACAAGAATTTTTCCTCTCAGGGATCACTGATATAACATGCTCAGAAGATGACTGAGGGGAGGCAAAACACTTAGAGAAGGGTTAAGAAAAGATGAAAAATGGTCATATTTGTTCCTAATCTCTCAAGTTTTTTTTTTCTATAGCCATTTAAAGGGTTTAGCTATGTTTCCAAGATGATGTATCTCTCTTGAGCCATTAAATCTTAGCATCAAGTTTTCCTAAGTACAAAAAGTGTTATGAAATCCCATAGAGGGGGAAAAAACAGTATTGGTTGGAACAACTTCACAGGGAAGAGCAGGCTTCAGTAGAGGAGGACAGTAATCAAGGGAACTATGGTTACAAATGCCACAGCCCCTGTATTATGCCGCTGCCAAGTATTTACTAATCCATCTCCTTTACTATTTTGTATATTCTTTGACAACAGATATCTGTCTTGGTGACCATTGTAACCTCACAGTTGAGCATAGTGCTGAGAATCAATAAATATTTGTTGAATGAAAATGTGAAATAATATATATGAAAGATATATAAACAAATATATATATAAACATATATACAAACATATATACATGATATATATGTATATATATGTACACATGATATATGACATATGTATATATGATATATGTATATGATATATGTATATGTCATATATCTATACACACACACATGAAAGATGAAAGAGCCTCAGCCTATATTTGAGAATAGTAACCTATATTTATAAAATGCATAAAATAGTTTAATTCCTTTGGCCAGGGACTATGCTGAGCACTTTATATATTATCCAACAAAATCCTCATGATAACCCTGTAATGTATCCTAGAACTGTTATCCTTTTCATTCATAATTGAAAAACACTGAAGAATAAAACGCAAGAAAAATAAAAACTTGTCTAGGCTAGGAAGTGGTAGGGATGAGATAAAAACCTAGGCAGCCTGACTTCACATGCTATATTCTGAACCACAGTGTCTTATTTCTGTGAATATATGGAAATATATGAATATGATGCAGCATGTAGCACCAGATAGTTGAGAACTATTAGATGCCTGATTGAGAAGCGTTGTGGGTCTGGGGTCTTCTGTGTTGTCCTGGAGGAGCCCAAAGAAGTTTGAGTTCTTCATGTGCCCGCTGGGGGTGGAGAGTGGGAAGCCTGATAAGGCTTTTGAGAAGATTAAATAATGTTCATAGAGCACTCTTACAGTTTGGATCTGGAATATCTTCCAAGGGCCTTGTGTTAAAGGCTTGGCCCTCAGCTCGGCACTATTGGGAGGCAGTGGAACCTTTAGTAGGTGGGGCCTGGTGGGAGAACGTTAGGTCATGGGTGGTGTGCCATTGAAGGGGGTATTGGGACCCCAGTCCCTTCCTCAATCTGTCTCTGCTTCCTGGCTGCTATGGGTAAGCAGGCCTTCTCTACCATGCACTCCTTCCATGATGTACTGTGCTGCCACAGGTCCAGAGCAATAGGTTCGAGTGAACATGGACTAAAACCTCTGACACATGAGCAAAAATGAACCTTTTCTCTTTTTAAGTTGCTTTATCTCAAGTATTTGTTACAGTGATGGAAGGCAGATAAACACAGAGTGCCAATGTCTAGAAAGTCTCAAGAAATGTTAGGTAATGGTATCAATTGTTTTAGGGAAGATCTTAAATTAACAAAAAGTTTTAATTAGCTTGTCTATGCATGAGTTCATGTTAAAATTCTTAGTTGTACCTAATTACAGCTCATACTTTTGTGGAAAACATAAAAACTAAATTGGAGCCTTGGTTGTGTTTCACAATCAGGCCTCAATGCCACATTGGACCTATAACACATAAAAATGTCTTGTGTGTGGTAGATAATATAGATGGATGGGTTCATTTTGGAAAGCCTGTCATGTTACAGGTTATGCAAAACAAATTCTGACATGTAAATTAAATACTGGTCTTGCAAATTGGGAAGGAGTTACTTAGGGTACATGGAAGTTCATCAGCCATGTAATGTGTTATCTTGAAGAATCACTTCATGATATTTTCAGAGAACAGCCTGGAGCCATAGGGAAGAAACCTACTATGATATCAACAATGGAAAGTAGAGAAGTGCTGGTTTAACCTGATTTACCAACCAACAATAAGACAGCTTGAAGTGGTGTTTCGATCTGGTCTTGCTAAACAAAGACATTAGACTCTTCATCCTTGGGGTGGAAGAAAAATATCCATAGCTTTTACCAATCCCTCCAGTCTTGGTGTGAAAGAAGCTTTTTTAGGGATGTTATCCCACTTCAAATGATTTGGTGAAAAATACCAATTGGTATTTTCATCTTTTTGTGCGTCATGACAGCAGTGTGATTGGACCTCAGCTGCCATCTGTGCCCCAAACTACATTCAAGTGTTACAAGCTCCAGAACAACTGTTCCTCCATGCTCTCATGGTCTGTGCTCAGAACACAGCCCCTGTCTCTGAGCAATATGGGTACATTTATCTGACTAATCAAACCTCTTGGCGTGAACTGTTCTGGGGCAGTGAGCTTCAAGTCAGCAGGTGTTCATGATCATCCCATTTAATTCATCATTCTAAACACTGAAAAGGATAATGAAACTCAAAATCTAGAACACTGTGTTAAAAGGTTAGAACACTTGAGAATTTTTTTAAGCCTAACAACCAGGCCGTGCTCTTGACAAATTAAATAGCATCTCTTGGTGTGGGACGAAAGCATTTGTACTTGTAAAAGTGCTCCTAGGGATATAAATGTACAATTAGGTTTAAGAAGTACTGAATTAGAGAAGTAAGTGAGATAGCAAAGTTAAAATAGAGTTATGGGCTGGCTCAGGTTGGCTTCTCACCTTTACCCACAACTGGCCTTCAGCAGGCCTCCACACTCAGAGAGAGGCTGTGTCCCATTAGACAAGGTGCAGATCTATTACATGTTGGCTGTGTGGCTTTGTGTAAGGTGTTTAACCTTGCAACACCCCTGCTTCCTTAGCTCTGCTCTAAAAAATAGGGTGATAATTTGTGCTATCATTGCAAAGTCAACATACTGTTGTTGCAAAGAGTAGAGAAGGTATAAGGACCATATTGAGCATGTCTGACCTACAAATGGCCAAGGAATAGGAGCACCACCTGCTAATTGCTCAAGCACCTCTTCCTCAATCCTTAACTCACTCACTTTGATCCCTTCTGCCAACATAAACTCATCTAATGAGTGTTTGAAATGAGCTACCTAAGGGGTCATAAAGAGATTTTGACCAGCAGGAATCCAAGAAACCAATTGAAATCTTTTCCTTAAAATACTTTTGAAAAGAAGGTGGATTGGAATAAAACAATGTGCTTGTTCCATCCACTCATAAGCATATACACTAATTGAATAATCATTGAGCTAGCAGTTATGTGCCAGGTACTATACTGGAAGAAAAATCAAAAGATATTTACACTCTGATTTGAGAGATGGACATGTAAGCATGTATTGCAGCACATTCTACTCATGGTGAAAGGAATTATCCTAAAGTGTTAGGCTCAATGTATTTTGGGTATGTTTCGGCATGTAGCATTAGACAAGATATTTGAATTGTTGAATAGGACTGGTAACACAAAGTACTGCATAGAACAGGAAAAATCAAAATAACTTCATTTTGAAACAGATGGGAAACTAAATTAGGTTTGGACGAGGACAGATATGCAAATGATGTCTTTCTTCCAGTAATCACTTCTGCCCTCAATTTAATAACCTAGTACAGATCATTTTTGTCAGAAAACGACTGTATAGTAGCTGCCATTTCTGAATATTTACTCTGTCCAGTGTGCTTTGCATAGACAACCTTATTTAACCCGAAGAGAACCCTGCAAATTAGGTACAGGAAATGATGCATGTTCTACATGTGAGAAAACCCAATTTAGAGAGAATAAAGGGCATTTCAAGGTCATATTGTATGTGTGGCTGGAAATCCAGATTTGTTTGATTTCAAAACCCAAGTTCTTAGGTCTGGGGATATAACTCAATGGTACAACACTTGCCTAGCATATACAAGGACTTGGGTTTGATACCCAGTACCACAAAACAGAACTGAAAACAATATAAAACCAAAGTTTTAACTATTACATGATATTGCCTGTCTTGCCAGGGAGTAAGGAAGGGGTGTGGTTCTAACTTTCACATAGCTGATGAAAGGGGACTGTGATTTTATAATTTTCATTCCCTTACTTTATACTTAGTTAAATCTTTAAATAATTAACTTCAAATCTTTAAAGTTTTATTCATGGAACTAGACTCCAATGTTCCTGTGTTTTTCATCTGTGTAAGACTCCTTCCTTGGGTAAAGAAAAAGATGTAAAAATCTAAGACAAATATCACCATATATAGTGTTTGAGCAAGCTGCAAATAATCTTAAAAGTGGCTTTGTTCCCAAAAATAATATTTCCAAAGTCTTGTAGATAAAGAACCAGTTGCTTTAAATATCATCACAATAATTGTGCATGTCGGAATTAACCAATAGCCAATGGTTTGTTTGGGAATGTGTAGCAATTGATTCTAGAAAACAGAAGGCCCTGCCTTTTAATGTTTGCTTTTCCGTGTTTTGAATGGAACTTGGCTGATTTCAAACTACCTATGTGACATCACTGAACACAGAATTGGGAAAGGATAAATAAAATCAGCTCTTATGAGCTGGCATGAGCAGCTTCAGCATACATATACCCATAGAACCAAAGAAAATTCTATTGTAATTAAAGGTTTTTTATTTGCTATTATTACTAACTTAAATTGAATTCAACAGGAAAATTTACTATACGCAACCTATTGAGGTAGAAAACAGAATACAGGGACTGGGAAACTATAAACACTATTTTTAAAAATACATGCTAGCTTTATTTCTTAATTTTTATTTTTTTGGTAGTGGGGATCGAAACCAGGGACCTACCTCTGAGTCACAGTTACACACCCAGTCCTTTTTATTTTTCATTCTGTCACAGGGTCTCCCAAAATTGCTGAGGGTCTTGCTAAATTGCTGAGGCTGGCCTCAAACCTGAGATACTCTTGTCTCAGCCTCCCAAGGACTGGGATTACAGGCATGAGCCACCACTCCCAGCATTAGTTTTCTTTAAAATGAAACAAATGGGTTTCTATATCATTGCTGGATGAATTTAGGGTAAATAAACTTAGAAGTAGTGAAAATAACAATTGCTTATATTGGACACTTGTCTTGGGACACAACAAAGCAAAGCAATGTGTCTCACCTAAAGATGTTCTTGCTGGGACAGCATCCTTATTGATCCAGAAAGATACCCAGGACAGGACGACAATGAGCGTGCAGGGGATATAAGTCTGGATGGTGAAGTACCCCATTCTTCTGCTCAGGTCAAAGTAGACAGACATGACCACATAGTCTCCTGGAATAGAACAAAGACAGCACATAGGAACACTTATGAAAAAATGAGACGCACTTAAGATAAGCATGTATCCAACTCTCCTGAACATGCACTGAAGTTGAAAGTTTTTTTAACCTTTGTTTTATACTTTTATTGGTGCATTATAGTCTCACATCATAATGTAGTTCACAGTGATAGTAACATACATGCACACAGCACTTGGTGGGCTTTCCCCCAGCTCCCTCCCCACTCCCTTTCCACATACAGAGTATTGAGATTGACATTGACATTCTCACATATGTACATAATGTCGATGGAAGTGATTCCTTCATTGATCCTCTCTTTCACCACTCCTCTTCCCCTAGACCACCTCCCTGGCTCCGCTGGACTTTCTTCTCTGTTATCTGAAGTCCCTCTGGTATCCCCATGACTCGCTTGCTTCCAAATACGAGAGAAAACATATGATCCTTCACTTTCTGTGACTGGCTAATCTCACTTAACATAATGATCTTCAGGTCCATCCATTTTCCTGCAAACGACATAATTATTCTCTTCTTTATTGCAGTGTAGTATCCCATTGTGTGTATATCCAATAATTTTGTAATCCATTCATCTGTTGATGGACACTTAGGTTGGTTCCATAATTTGGGCTATTGTGAACTGTGTTGCTATAAACATGGATATGCATGTATTACTATCATATTCTGATTTCAGTCCCTTTGAAAAGATACCCAGGAGTATTAAGAGGGCTATGTTGAAAACTTTTCTAACCATTTGGTTTAAAAACAAACAAAAACAAAAACCTAGCTTGATCTGAGTCCTGAGCCTTTCAGAAACCATGCAACTACTAGATGGAAAGAAACATTTTTGAAAGCATTGATCACATTTTCTTCTTTCAGATGACTCTTGTTTTTGTCTTCTCTGCATGTTTGAACCACAATACATATTTTTTTTTGTTTGTTTGGTGGGGACATTGTTTCTAGGCTATCCCCATCTTTCCTACAGTACATTCTAAGTGTTGTACCAATTTCCTGCCTTTATGAGGACCATTATCTGTACAAAACAGAGGAGAATATCTTGGTTCTCAGCACTAACAGATGAATACTTTACTCAGAACTTATAGCCAGCTTCCTAGGATGAGATGTTTCCCCTCATGTCTTTACTGAATCATATGATTTTTTCTTAGCAATTACTTTAATTTTAAGTGTTCATTAATTGCTGTGGTGGTTTTTGTAATATCTGTCTTTCCTATTGGACTATACCTGCATAAGTCCATGAACAGTGCCTATTTTAGCCCCATATTGCACAATCAGTACTTAGCATCCTGTTTGACTCCAAACGGGTATTCAGCTAAATTTGTTGGATAATTTGTTTAAAAATGAATAAATGCACTTATAAATTCTAAATATAATTTTTAAATAAAAAGTATATTATGAAACATTTGGGTCAAAAACAGAAGTTATGTAAATAATCCAGGGAAGATACTGCTAAAATGTACCAGTGAATCAAAGAATAACCATATACCCATGCATGAGAATAACTTATCATAAAACAATATGAAGTCTCTGATTTTTTTAAATTGTGATGCATAAGTTACTTTTAAAATTCCATGTCCATCATTTTGTCAGTCCAAATAAAATATTAAACCATCTTAATTTTTAAAATTACAGAAGATAGTATGACTTGTATCTCAATTACAGGCTATTTATACTTTCTGCATACCGTTAGAGAACACCAGTTTCAAAGACTGTCTGTACTCACTATGTGAGATGAATGCATGGGACCATGTTTCAAATATTGCTTCTTTTTACTGAATTATGTTTCGTCGTAAAATATGTAGATAATTAAATTCACATCATGTGTTTCAGCCTAATTATTTGGCTTTGTGCCAATGTCTCTCAACTCACTTGGCTGATTTAATCTGATGTGAACATAAGGAACCCTAAGAAGCTTCATGCAGAGCAGGTAACTTAGCAAGGAGTTACCACTCAGTTCAGTTCTTCACCACCTTCCAAGTTCATCCTACACCCTTCCACACTGCTGAGCTAAGAAGCCCTCCACTGGCTTCAAAGGACCAAAGACTCTTCCCGTAAGCCTGCAGTGTCTGCTGGGTAGAGTTTTGAATACCTCTCAGCACTGCCTCTTGGTAGGTTCAGATACTATACTTATCTAAGCGAGGCTGGAGATCATTACATGGCACCAAGAGGGACATTAGGCTCCCAGGGAACTTCACTACCCTCCCAGATCTCAGAGAGTAGAAACCATTTAATATATATGCCTGAAGATTTGAAGGCAGGTTTTTTTTATTAATGATAACAAGATTCCTTGAAATTATGCTTAAATTACGCTTCTCTGTGTTAATTTATCTGAACATAAAGCTATTTAAAAACACAGCATTTCATATATTAGCTGGATCTCTGCTTCTGTGCTGACTTCAAATATAATAGACACAGGCTATAATTGAGGAGTAAAACTCTTTATTTGAGATGGGCTGTATCCATGTCTTTTTATTTCTCATTCCTTTGATCAGACTACCAGAGGCAAATGCAAGCTCTCTTATTCAACAGAGTAAACACAAAGAAAGGAAGAGAGGTTTTCTTTTTAAATAATAATATTCATGTGTGCTTTTTCTTCTGTTTACCACATCCTTGAATTTTCTCCACATTGTAAATATGTTTAAGTTAAAATTTGAAAAGTGTAGTATTTAAAGCCTCACAATTTTAGTAACTTTCTTCCTCTGTGTCAAGTAAGTGAATGAGAATCTGTACTTTCACATTAATGATCTGACTCTTCAAAGGTGAACTTTAATTTGGCCCAACATTAATAAGATAATTATCTCAATTCACTTCTCAATTTCCCTTTGGGTCAGGGTCTAAACATCCTAGCTATCCATTTCTATCAAAATAAAGGAGCTTCTGAGCATCTTTCATCTTTGCAAGCAAATCTAAAGCTTTTCTACCAGTGGATTATGGATTCAAAATTGGGAGCCAGCCATTGGAAAGCAAAGCAGCTTCGTAGTGACAGCCTCATGCCCATCTTATCTCCAAGGCCATGATGCTCTTTGTATTTTTAAAAACTCATGGGCTGAGGAGCCTATAAAATCAAATCCCCTTACAGTGCCACATCAGTGATCCCTCAAGCCCAAAAGGTTTAAATGACCAGTAACTCAAAGGTGCTTCTTTTAGCCACTTCAGATTTATTCTTTACATAGATTCATCTTAACATATGATATTTAAACTCATTGCCTTTAGTCCAAAGTTAGTATGTATTAGAGACAGGCTGTGATGGAGGAGAGGAGACATAATTTGCAATAACCAAAAATGTCCATATTTTCCTTTATTTGTATAAGCTTCTTATGTCTAGTTTTAGGAAGCAATTATCAATGTCAGTGAAACATGTGGCTCTAATTATATTTTTAGTTGTGGTGTTAAACAAAACCATATAAAAACATTAAAATTCAGTATTTAGTAGGATGTTTGGCTTCTTTAATACATACATAAAGCTATCTCCTCTCAAAAACTTAATGATTATTTGGTAGAGAATTTTTGCTTCCATTGAACCCCTGAAATAATAAAACTATTTGTTTTCTAGTTACCAGTAATGAGGATCCACTATGTTCATACACTGGGCTGAATGGTTTGCATATGTCATCCTAAAACATCCTAAATACTTTGTCATGATGGCAAGAAATAAAAAAAAAACTAAGCCTTAAATTTATCTTCACTTAGTTCTTTCATTATTCTTATTCTACTCCCATAGAGTTGAATAGAGTATATGTTCTTTTACTAGGTCAACTTTGAAGACATAAACAGTGTTATGCTCCACATTTCTTTTTCTAGTTCCTTTATTTAAATCAACAAATACTTTTAATCACTCCTATGGACAGAGCACTATATTAGGTAATATAGGTAATATGGAGATTAAGACCTATGGGATCTCACAATGGATTCTAAACCAAATGGGTTGAACAGAAAGATTACTGTCTCTCTACAACCCAGCTGGAGATGTGTTGACACGATGCATTAAGTCTACCTTCATCATTCATCATTAAACACCTGATTCTAAGTCATAATTCTGGGTGGTTGTTGACCATTGGCAGGCAGAAAAGTTGATTGGTTGAATTTTTATTGGAGAAAATCATTTTCTGAAATTACATCTGCAACCTCAATCTAACACAGAAAATAAATTTAAGATGGACCAAAGATCCAAATTTATGAGCCAATATCAGTAATAAACAAGGGGAAAATATAGGCTATCTTTATAATCTGTATAAAAAAGGCTTTTTTCAAGCAAAACATAAAATATAAAATGTATAAAGAAAAAAGTTTACAGGTTCACTGTGTAAAATTTGGAATGTCTGTTTCACAAAGAAATGTTTACATAGCTTAAAAGGGTAAAATGCCACTTAAAAATAATATTTTCAAATAAAAATGAACCCAAAAGCTAATATCACTGATACATTAAAAAATCCCATTAAGAAAAGAAACCTAGTCAGGCATGGTGGTGCAAGCCTGTAATCCTAATACTTGGGAGGCTGAAACAAGACGATCACTGGTTTGAGGCCATCCTCAGCAATTTAGTGAGATCCTCAGCAACTTAGTGAGACCCTTTTTCAAAATAAAAAATAAAAAGGGCTGGGAGCAAAAGGGGTAGTTTGGAGGTAGAATGCCCCTGGGTGGTTCAATCCCCAGTATCAAAAAGGAAGAGATAGAGAAAGAAAGAGCTAACTTTAAAAAAAAAATCTACTTTTATTGGTGCATTATGGTTTCATATCATAATGTAGTTCATAGTATTAGTGGTGACATACATGCACACAGCACTTGGTGAGCTCTCTCAAGTTCCCTCCCCATTCTCCCTCCTCCCACACATGATATTGAGATTGGCATTGGTATTGTCACATATGCACATAATGGCAACGCAAGTGTGTCCTTCATTAATTCTCCCTCTCCCTGCCCATAACCTCCCCTAGACCACCTCCCTCACTCCACTGGAGTTTCTCCTCCATTATCTAAACCTAACTTTTTAACTAAGCTGAAATAAGAAGTAAATAATTCATGGAAATTAAATGTATGGAAATATTTCAACTTCAGTGGTGAACAGTCAAATAATAACATTTATAAACACAGTAAAATAATAACATTTCATTCTTAGCCTATCCGATTGGGGAAAAATAATCTGATTGATAACACCCAGTAATGACAAGATATGAACAAAGAACAGAACTACACCTGTTGGGAGGGGGTAATACATTGATGTGAACTTTTTGAAAGTAATCAAAAAGTATATTAAAAATATAGTTTACTCTTAGATTTCTGAGATAAATACTGTAGGAAAAAATGGTCTTCAAATATTGCCTTTCACTTGGCCCTAAGGTTTCCCAAAGTCTGCTATGTACTCAGAAGTTTGAGGAGAATTCCCAGTTCTTGGGCACAATCCCAGGCCCTGAGGCTAAGGGATATAGAACACAGGTGGGGAGAGAAGCTGTCCAAATGAATCAGTTGCTAACTTCTATGCATGTTACCTCCAGTGGTTTCTGCATCCATCACCAGCCCACCATTCCAGGGGTAGCGTAGTCCTTCATTAACAATTCTGGAATACATTCAACATTCTCCCACCAACTAGTTCCCGTGAGGTCAGGGAGGGCAAAGACACATAGCCTTAGCCATCAAGCTGTCCTGAGGCTAGGAAAGACATGTCACTATATCACCACTACACAACAGCACAAGGGCTCTAATAGAACAAATAGATGTGATTTATCTTACACACCACCATTCATGTCTCTGGCAGGCACATTTTCGGAAGCTCTAATTAAATAAAGCCAATCTTCACAAAATTCCACTACTCCGTGTTCCTTTTAAAAATGGTCCAAACTCCTTAGCCTGGCATCAAGGCAATCTGTAATGTGAACTTAAGCTTAAGGTCTTTCCCTTTTGTTATTCATTTCATATTCTCTAAACCCTAGTCAGAGGAAATTGGATATTTTTATTTCATACTTCTATAATTTTTCTTTCTGATATCATCTCTTCACAAGTTCCTCAATGATCTCCTCACCCCTTTTTTTCATTCCAAATTTCTGACCATCCACACCAAAGCCACCAATGCCACCACACACATACTCCATGGTGTGTCTAGATGTGTGCTGTCTCAAATGGTACCTACCTTAAATATAATTTAAAATTAAATAAAATTTTAAAAGCTAGGGCATCTATGGCACAAACCACATTTCAAGGGCTCAGGAGTACATGTGGCTAGTGACTAGTATATAATTGCATTGTGCAAAGTACAGAAGTGATTTTTCATTGTAGGAAATTCAGTTGGACACTGTTAGATTGTCTCAGTAAACATTCTCACTGCTGTGATCCAAAGCAACTGACTATACAACATAGAGGAAGGAAGACTTATTTGCTCACAGTTTTGGAGATTTGGGGATTCAGTTCATATGAGGCCAGGGTCTGCAGAGCTGAGGGCATGGCGACAGGAATCAGAGAGAGGGAGAGAGCAAGGGCTCTGCTGCCACATCATGGAGGCCAGAAGCCAGAGGGCAAGCAAGAGGATTCAGACAAAAGCAAAGTCCCCACGGCCACACTCCAAGGATCCACCTTCTCTAGCCACACACCCGCCTGCCTATGTTACCACCCAGTAAATCCATCACAATGGATTTATTCACTGGTGAGATTACAACTCTCACAGCTTAATTACATCAACTCTGAATCAATTCATGAGCTCTTCAGGGGACAGTCTATACTAACCATTATGTAGACTAAAACTCTTCTTTTTTGTGTGTGGTACTGGGGATCAAACCCAGGGGCATTCTACCTCTGAGCTACACCCCCAGCCCTATTTTTTTATTCTTTATTTTGAAACAGGGTCTCACTAAATTGCAGAGGGCTCACTGAGTATCTGTGGCTATGAACCCAGATCCTCCAGTCTCAGCCTCCCAAGTACTGGGATTACAAGTGTGCACCACCACACCCGCCTTAAACTCTTATTTCTAAACCACATGTTTGTTCAGCCCATTTCCTTCAAGTTTCTTGGCATAAAATCTACACTGTGTAATGGGGTCTGGCCATTTCATTCTTACTCATACTAAAGTATTCCAGTTTTATCTCTCATCATTTATAATCTCTCCATATTATGTCCAGCCAATATGACTTACTTTCTCCCTTCCCAAGGAGGCACTTCTCTTTCTTTTGTTCTTGTCTGCTATACATTGTCCCCTAACTTCTAGAGTGTTCCCTGCTCCTCTGATCATATTATACACATACACATACACATACACATATACATACACATACACATACACATACCTTCTATTCCTTCAATAATCACTCATGGATATATGGGCACACTGAAATTCTTTAGCATTGTCTGTAAGGCTTCAAATGGAATTTACCCCTGACTACATCTCTAGCCTCATTTTAAACAGTGTTTTTCACTAATTGAAGTTTTTAGTGTTTCTTATATGCCCCAACCCCACTCAGCAGAGTGGGGTCTCTTGTCTTAGAGACTCTTCATATGGCAATACCTCTGACTCAAACTCTAATATTCCCATCATTACATCATTATAGAACTAACTCCTTTTATTCTTCAGACATCAACTCATTTATCTCAAGATCATAAAAGCACTTATTGAATTAAATGTCCTCAGTAATATCTCCTGGAAAAATATTAATGAGATTATAACCCAGAGTATATGCTAGGTATGAACATTGGAAAACACTCTGGGTTATAATTAGTCCATGAGCTCCATGAGAGAAGTAAATAAAACAGTACATCTGTTTATTCTATTTTCAGCATCTATTAAGTGCCTGTTATGTAGAAGGAATTCAACAGTTATTTGTTAAATGAGTAAGTGCTTTATCACAGAATGTCATGAAGAAAATCCTGGATGAACTATATACCCCAAATCTTTAAGGCCAAGGCAGAGATCAGTATGAGCTTTTAAAATACTATACTTCTACTTCACAAATTACTGCACTTGGAAATATTTTTCTGACTATCTTGCTGAACCCAGAGATGAGCATATAATATCACAGCGTACTGTTAATAATATTAACTTTTTGCCAAGAAAAGAAAAGGGAAGGGAAGCCGGGCATGGTGGCGCACGCTTGTAATCCCATTACTTGGGAGGCTGAGACCTGAGGATCCGGGTTCACAGCCAGCCTCAGCTACTTAGTGAGGCCCTCTGCAACTTAGTGAGACCCTGTTTCAAAATAAAGAATAAAAAATAGGGCTGGAGGTGTAGCCCAGAGGTAGAATGCCCCTGGGTTGGCATAATCTCATATATACACCTTGTTTATGACAGTAATTCCATGGATTCACTACTTTCTTACCCTTACCCTTCCCTTGTACCCCTTCCCTTGCACCACTGAGGGTTCTCCATTGTCGTTGGAGTCCCTTATGTGTCCTCACTACTCCCTAAGTTGCGCATATTAATGAAAACATATGACCCTTCATTTTTTGTGA
>PVJS01049572.1:0-14628 GCA_004027185.1 Glis glis | reverse complement strand
GGAGGGCCTCACTAAGTAGAGAGAGAGAGAGACACAGAGAGAGAGAGAGAGAGAGAGAGCGCGCTGAGGCTGGCCACCCGGCTAAGGATGATTAAAAAAAAAAAAACCCAGCCAGGCGTGGTGGCGCACGCTTGTAATCCCAGTACTTGGGAGGCTGAGACCAGAGGATTTGGGTTCGTGGCCAGCCTCAGCTACTTAGTGAGGTCCTCCGCAACTTAGTGAGACCCTGTTTCAAACTAAAGAATAAAAAAAGAAAAATAGGGCTGGGGGTGTAGCTCGGAGGTAGAATGTCCCTAGGTTCAATTTTCAGTACTGCAAAAAAACCCCACTACCTCTGAGAGTATGAAGACAATATCTAATCACATAAACATACAAATAGTTTTAGTTTCTGAAGAAGAAGAGAAAAATAATGAGGTAGGAGAATATTCGAACAGATAACTGAGAATTGTCCAAATTTTTTAAAAAATTAATAAATAAACCACATACAAAAATGCCATGAATCCCAAGCAACAACAAGGTTAAAATTAACACATAGGTGCATCTTAGCCTAAATGATACTAAAATTCAAAGATGGAAATTTAAAACTTGGGGAGGAGGGGGCACATTATGTATTGGGCAGCAACGATTGAATGATAGTTGATTTTTCATCTAAAACTATGGAGGCCAAGAGACAATGAAACGTCAATTTTTTTATTTTTTATTTTTTGGTACTGGGGGATTGAACACAGGAGCATACGACCTCTAAGCTACACCCCCAGCCCTATTTTATTTTTTTATTTTGAAACAGGGTCTCACTAAGTTGCAGAGGACCTAACTTGCTGAGGCTCGCCACAAACGTATGATCCTCCTGTTTCAGCCTCCCAAGTACTGGGATTACAAGCATGAGTCAAACTCATAGAAATGAAAACTAGAAGGATCTACGTTCACTCTTCTCTATATATCTGTCCTCCCTATGACATAGAGGTGCTGGAAGATTCATAGGGAGAATGCTGGGTGCCCTGAATGCCAGGAAATACAATGCAAAAATCCTCAATAAAACATTAACAGATCAAATTCAAGAACACATTTTAAAAGATCATATAACATGATCAAGTTGGTTTCATCCCAGGGATGCAAGGATGGTTCAACTTAAACAAATTAATAAATGTACTACATAACACAAATTGAAACAAGGTCAAAAACAACATGATCATCTCCATAGATGCCAAACTAGGCTTTTACCTCTACCTAGTAAAAGTTATATACAACAACCCCAAAGCCAACATGTTACTGAATGGGGAAAAACTAAAAGCATTTCCTCTAAAATCAGAAACAAGAAAAGGATGTCTACTCTCACCACTCCTATTCAATATAGTACTTGAAATTTTAGTCAGAGCAATTAGGTAAGAGAAAGAAATAAAAGGGATACAAATAGGAAAGGAAGAAGTGAAAGTATCCCTATTGCAAATGATATGATCCTGTATTTAGAAGACCCTAAAAGGTTCAACCAGAAAACTCCTAGAATTGATAAACAAATTCAGCAAAGTAGCAGAATACAAAATCAATATACAAAAAAATAGCTTTAAAAGGATAGCCATTAGTATCATAGCCTTATACGTGTTATCCAAACCAAAGATTCCACATTTAATTATCACCAAATTTACGTGAAATGATTCTTTAAACACACAAACCTCCATTTAGACTAGAGGCTCTCTTAATTGGTTGCTTTACAATTTTTCACAGAAATGTGTTTTGGGAACTATCTATAACAACAATATGTACTTCTCACTTTGGTACATTCTGATACAGAAAATTTGACATTTCGGAGAATTCCTGAACACGCATAGATTATGCATTTGTCTTGTGGCATGACTCTTAAATTCATCTCACAAATTCTGTATTAATACTGTGTACTCTTATTTTTTAAAGGGCCATATAATCTTTTACTTAGGTGAATAAGGGTTTTTTTTTTTTTTTTTGCGGTACTGGGGATTGAACCCAGGGGCGTTCTACCACTGAGCTACACCCCTGGCCCTATTTTTTTTATACTTTATTTTGAAACTGGGTCTCACGAAGTTGCAGAGGGCCTCACTAGGTAGAGAGAGAGAGAGAGAGAGAGACCTGAGGCTGGCTGCGAACCCGGATCCTCCGGTCTCCACCTCCCGAAGTACTGGGATTACAAGCGTGCGCCACCACGCCCGGCAAAGTTTATTTTTTACATGTGCTTTTATTGGTGCATTATAGTCTCACATCACAATGAAAATCAAGTTGACAGTAACATACCCCCCCGCCTTTCCTTTCCCCCCCAATACAGAGCACTGAGATTGACGTTGGTGTATTCTCATATGTACGCATGGTCGATGGTAGTAATTCTATTAATGAACTTCATTCTTCCCCTTCCCCTTCCCTTAGACCACTTCCCTGGCTCCACTGAGGCTTCTTCACCATTGTCTGGAGTCCCTCTTGTATCCCAACCACTCCCTAGCTTGCGCATATTACAGAAAACATATGACCCTTCTCTTTCTGTGATTGGTTGATCTCACTTAACATAATGTTCTCCAGGTCCTTCCATTTTCTTGTAAATGATATTTTGTTCTTCTTTATTGCTGAATAGAATTCCATTGTGTGTATTTCCCATAGTTTTGTAATCCATTCATCTGTTGATGGACACCTAGGTTGGTTCCATGATTTGGCTATTGTGAATTGTGCTGCTATGAACATGGGTATGCATGTATCACTGTAGTTCTCTGGTTTCAGTCCCTTTGGTATGATACCCAGTAGTGGTATAGCCGGATCATATGGTGGATCCATTCCCAGTTTTCTAAGGAATCTCCACACTGATCTCCATAGTGGTTGAACTAGTTTGTACTCCCACCAACAGTGCAGAAGAGTTCCTATTTCCCACATCCTCGCCAACATTTATTGTAGTTTGACTTGTTAATGCTTGCCATTCTGATTGGGGTTAGATGAAATCAGAGTAGTTTTGATTTGCATTTCCCTGATTGCTAAATTATTTTTCTTCTTTCTGTTCAACATTACTTAACTTCTATAATAACTTTGTCCCTAGACACCATGCTACTTGGTGTCCTCAGGTGCCAAATTCTAAGTCAGATAGCTTTATATTTCAACCACTGTCTAAGAAACAAAGTGGGGACATATTCAATATATCAAGCAGGAGTACCCTTGTCCTCATTTTGCATTGATTGCTATCCCTCTGATTTAGATGGGTAGGTTCCCACTCCACTTCAACCAGGGAGATGTGATCTTTGGTACTTCATGGTTCTCCATGAAGCGGTTCCTACATGACAGAACCATATGCAGATCAATAACTAGCCGGGCTGAGTTGATCAGAAGATAGAACCAAACATTCAATTCATGATGGTGCTGGTGTTTAAATGCATAAAAATCAGGTAAGCCTTCTGTATTATCTAGCTTTCATCTTGCCTTATATTTCTCAGCACTTCTTTGAGGCATATTTGAGAGCCTTTGCAGAAAGATCAGATGCTTTAAAGAATGGGGATTTCATTTAATATTGTCCCAAAAGCTTTTAAAGAGAAAAATAATAACGTTTCAGCATTACAACATGTTTATCTAACAGAAAGACTATTTGACAAATCATGTAGTCAATCAGCCTAACTGTGAAGCACTGAATGTGTGCACCGGAAGCCTCAAGTATCTGGCAGATGGTTTCCTTTTTTAAAATTCATGACATCATATTCTGGTGCTTCATGTTTGACTCAACATGAGAAATCTCTTTCCTTGCATGAATTAGTTGGAATATTGGCTTTATGGGGAAAAGAATCCCTCCAAATCTCTTTCTGAGGAAATTAGTATCTTGGACATGATTTTCAATTCCCTAAAGAGAACAGTATCTCTTGATAAGGGAAATGAACTGTTTCCCCCAAATTTGTATAAACTAGTTTAATATTCTGCTTTAATTGTTGTGTCAAGTGCTAGTATGGAAAGAATTTTCATTGGCACAGATAATCTATGAACAAATGAATACAACAGAATGACTGCTGAATCTGTAAATAGGGACATTTATGTTTCCTTAATATACAATTTATTTGGGGAAATTACTTATTTTTGAAAAATAGGTAAAAAGTTATAAAAGATGTATCATAGAATGTTTTACTGTTAGAAAACTTCCCATATCATGCATACCTCTTTGGTATCAACAGTTAAAATATTGCATCAGATATCATAAAGCTGTATTTGCTGCTGTCCCATTGCAGTGAGGTAGTGGTAGCAATATCACCTCCATGACTACAGCTCAACTTCTATTCTCTATCTTTTCATCAGCCTTGCTACAAATCTGCTCCAAAGCTGGGAGGGATGGTTTGTAATCTGTGCTCACTATGTATTAAACCTATAATAAACCATCATACTCTCTGTTGCAAAGAAAATTGTGCGTTTTTATGTCTTTCAGAGGAAGTGCAGTTTTTTAAATAAAAAGAAAATACATCACTTCAAAATGTTGAATAAGAATGTACTTAAAGAATTCCAGCTGGTTAAATTTAGAATGCTAAAGAGTCCAATCTGAGAATATTCTTTGGCTTTATGCCCACAGCATTTTTATTTGATTGTAAATTGGACATATTTTCATTCACTTGAGAACTTCGCCTCTTGAGGTTTTGTTCCCTTAAGAGACTCAACAGGTTCTGATTAGCATGTAGGCACCAGCATTAACTCCCTGGCTTCTGAGACAATTGTGTAATTTCTAGTCAGTGATGTACCCGTGCCCCTGCCCTCTATACCTAGAACATTTTCTGTGAATAACTATAACCAGAAAGGCTAACATTTCTTTTTCATGGATCAATCTTACCGAAGTATAAATTACACATAGAAAAACTTGCCCTTTTTAAGTGAACCCTTCAAAGAATTTTTACAAATATAATAATAGTACTAAAAATTTAGATCATTCCCATTGCTAATATATAGAAGTGCAACTGATTTTATGTATCTACCTATCTTGTGACCTTGGTAAATTCACTTCTTAGTTCTAGTAGTTCTTTTGGTTTATTTTTTTAGAACTTTCTATATAAACAATTATATCACCTCTAAAGGGAGACAGTTTATTTCTTCCTTTCCAATCTCTGTCTCACTTTTCTTCCATCATTGTATCACCTAGAGCCTCCAATGACATTTTAATAGAAATTGTAAGAAGGAACATGCTTACTTTATTCTCAATGTTAGAGAAGTATTTAATGTTTTACCATTAAGTAGAATTTTGCTGTTGGGTTTTGTGTGGATGTCCTTTATTTGATTGTGGAAATTCCCTTTCATATCCTAGTTACCTTAGTAATTTTGCCAAATATTTTTGGACACCTATTAAGATGATACTATATATTGTTTAATATTTTAGCATGGTTGCTTACATTGATTATCATTGTACAAATACTTGTACATGCAAATCATATAAAACATTGCTGGAATAATAGCACTTAATCATTATATTTTATTCTTTTTATATTTTACTAGGTTCACCTTATTAACATTTATGTGAAGGATTTTTACATCTATGTGATAGTTGGCACTGCAGCAATTTTCTTGCAACCATGAAAAAATGTACAAGAGGTTTTCAAAGATATTAACTATGGCATCATCATTAATACCAACAACTGTCTACTTCTGGACTGTTTTGTGAAAAACATTAATAAATGAACCCCTATTTATACCAGCCAGAAGAGTTGGGATTTCTGACACTTGAAGACAAAGCCATTTCTAACTGATTCAAAGTGCCATTTTCACAATGCTGAATTTTAGAACTATTCAAAAATGCACAGGAATCCTACTTCACTGTCTTGCTTTGTTTTATCTTTTTCATTGAGCAAACAATGATCATAGTAATCGAGCTTACATTGTCTTATTTAACTTCATAATAATGATACCTCATGAAATAGGCACTATCATTCTTATTTCAGAAAAAGTAAAGCTGAAACCCAAAGAGGTGAAATGATTTGTACAACATCTTCCAGCTTCTAACACATAAAGCTAAATTTTAAACCATTTTTATCTCACAGTGACATCTGGGTTTTTAACTATGGCCTCCACAAGAGTAAGAAGTCTTTATCTGATTTTTTATTTTTTTATTTTTTTGCTAAACAATTTGAAATTCACATTTGGGAGTTCCAATGGTCTACTTCTTTGGACTCAGTTCATTGTCATTGGAAAGACAGGAAATTTTGGCCAGTGGAGGACCTCCTATTTAACAGGGAGGGCACAAGGACTCAGCCTGGCAATCCAAAGAGGAGTGTTTTATAACAAAAAAGTCAGGTTGAGATCTTAGCAACTTTTTGTCCTATTTACAAATATATGGAAAGGGGATGTGTTTGAAAACTGAAAATAAAAACTATGGCTGGGGAAGAGAAGGATAAGAAAGGTTGTAAATGGCCACTAAATTAGAGTTAGGAAAAATAAGTTCTAGTGTTCTATTGCACAGTAGAGTGATTACACATAATGATAATGTTCTTACCACAAAGAAATGTTAAGTGTATGAGGAAATAGATATGCTTACCCTGGTTTGAACACTATGCCACATATATATGTATCAAAACATCATACTGTATCCTATACATATATAATTATTATGCATCAATTTAAAAGATAAAAATTAAAACTTTGTTATGGTATCTAAGACTCCCAGAAGGGCATTACTAAGAAATAAAAGTCAATGACTTTAAAACTACTTTCCAGTTTCTAGGAATTTTCTTGCTTAAAAACATAACACCTGTTGGCTTTTTGCTGTGCAATGTTTTTACAAATCTTTAAAGGACACTAAATTGTGCTAGTAAATTCTGAGAGGGAAAAAAACTGAAACAAACAAACAAAAAACCTTGGCTCTTGAAAATAACTAGGGCTATGGTTTCTTTGGACAGAATTTGGTCAAGTTGAAATGTTCAGGCTGAGTCTGACTACATAAATATCAATACCAGAAAGAAGAATGAATTGAAGAAGGGTTTAAAGTCTAAAGCAAGTTTGACTGAAACATTAGAAATACAACAAAAAGTGACAAGTTCAGACTTGGAAAGGATGTTTAACTGGAAGAAATAAACCTTCACTTGGCCATAAATTCAAAAGGAAACTCTAAATGCACTTATTGGCATTTCTGGAGATGCAGTCATGTAGCAAACCTGTTTGAACTGATAAAACAAAGCTGAGTGTTTTGCACACAATCAGAAAAAGAGACAAGTGCTTCCTCCGATTAATTGGTAGAACCTGCTTCAACACTGATTAGGTCTCCCACACAGTGAGAAATGAAGGAAACCAAAGGAATCCTGGTAACGAAGTATTAGAAAACGAAAATTAAGTGAGGCAGAGAATTTAGAGAGGATGTTCTGGAAGTTATAGAACTACAGCTTAGTAATATTTTTAAAGAGTACATTGTCTCTAACCAGCACTGCACCTATTTAAAACGAAAGGAAAAAAAATCAATATTTATTTTGTGTAATAACACTTTACAACTTACAATGTATTTGCAGGAACATTATTCTATTTGAACTTCATAACCAACACTGAGACAAAGAGTATGGTTATCATCCGACAAAGAAAACCTGAAATCGGCAAAGAAAATAAAATTATGAAACTGTTCTTATTCTATGACAATAACCACAAAAACAAGACCACCATTTATGGAGAATTAGCTAGATGGCAAGAATTATGTTAGTCACTTATAATATCTCATTCAATTCTAATCAAAACTTTTCAGGATGCATATTACTGGTCCCACATTTCATGTGAAGGATATGAGGATAAAACAGTTTTAATAACATCCAAAATCACACAGCCAATAAGTTATAGACTCAAACTCCAAGTCCATGTCTGTCTGATTATAAATCCTATGCATTAAAATTTTAAAAATCTGACTCGATCATATTACTATTTACCCAATTAATGACTTCCTTAAACAATTACCTTAAAATAGCATATATATAAATTTTAAAAATACTTATTTATATACATTATATACATATACTTAATTCAAGTCATATAAACATGACATATATGTCTTTTGTGTGTGTGTGTGTACTGGAGTACTGGGCATTGAACCCAGGGGCATTCTACCTCCAAGCTACACCCCCATTCCTTTTTTATTTTTTATTTTGAAACAACATGTCACCAGGTTCCTGAGGTTTTCACTAAATTGCTGAGGCTGGCCTCAAATCTGCAATCCTCCTATCTCAGCCTCTCAAGTATTGGGATTACAGGCATATACCTTCCACACCTGGCCTTATATATCTTTACTTTGAAAAGATTCTGTCTAATGCCCAGCTGGGGCAAAAAGCAAATGGATGAATTAAGTATTTTTCAGTTTTATCATCCAGGCCATTTGTTACTTGTTACATAAACATATGCAAATGAGTTTGTATTTGCTAAGATAGGCTTATATTTTACAAACTCTGAATTTCACACCATGGAACCAGGATAAACATGCTATATTATGTTATAAAAGTCTGATAAATAAGAAGTTATTTGTGAAGCAAAAGAAGTCTAAGAAGAAATACGACTTATATGACTTGACTTTGACCACTGCTATATCATTAATTGTACTAATGTAACTTTTTAATGCATTCCAACATTAAAGAATATTTATATCATACTAAACAATGTGAATAAGACATAATCTTTGTCCCTGATGCCTAAGGATCTAGTGTATGCTCTATGAATAAATGGACATCAAATCCACAAGATAAGTACAGTGATAGAGATGTCAACTGTGCCATGGACAGCATGTCTGTATACCCCCAAAGCTCATATATTGAAACCCTAATCCCAGCCAGGCATGGTGGCACACACCTGTAGTCCCAGTACTTAGGAGGCTGAGACAGGAGGATTGCAAGTTCAAGGACAACCTCAACAACATAGTGAGACTCTCAGCAACCCAGCAAGACCCTGTTTCAAAACAAAGTAGCAAGGGCTTTCACTATGTGAGGACATGTTATTATGGTTATCTGCAAACTAGGAAGATGTCCTTCACCAGAACCCAACCATGACTTTAGACCTCCCAGCCTCCAAAACTATGTGACAATAATATTCTGTTGTTTAAATCATTCATTCTATAGTATTTCTGCCATAGAGGCCCTGACTGACTATGACAGGGTGCTTTAGGAACTTGGGGGAAAATCACCAAACAAGTAAGCCGAATCAAGAAAATCTTGCAAAGTATACTTGAAGCTAACATGTAAAGGACAAGTAGAAATGGGCCAGCAAGAGTAGAACACAGCACTGTGGAAAGGGGTACAACTCAGAAAGCCTCCACATCCTTCCTCACATCACACCTTGCTTCTACATGTATGAAGAGAGGGAACAAACTACTAGCCCCAAGAAGGCCAGTTTCTTTTAGAGAACAAGTTTTACTTCCAATGGGCTTCATTCTATAATTTATTTTCAACTTAAGCTGAGATGATGCATTTACTCTGCTACATACTCTTGCCTCCAAAGCTCATGCTCTCAATCCACAGACTCTAATGATAAACCACAGGTTATCATGCCATATTTCCCACTAATTATATTAAGGACAGAAAGTTACTTTCAGGCAAAAGAATAAATAAAATTAAAATGTTATCCTGGGTACTAGAAAATATAAGTATCAGATATTCTTTTCAAACCACTGAGCCTTTCCTGTAGATATATTAATCAGAATAAAAACCTGACTTTAGGGTGCCATCTTGGATGAACCAAATTTAATAGCTTAATTTTAGTTGATTTTTTGGGTCCAGTGCTGGGGATTGAACCCAAGGCCTTGCTCATACTAGGCAAGCACTCTACCACTGAACAAAACCCTCAGCTGTTAATTGAAATTTCAACCTCCCCCAAAAAACTCATATATAAATGAAAAAGTATTGCTTATCTCTGCTTAGTAAATTGACACATACTAAACAGCAAAAAGGGAAGTCCTTTGAGCAATTTTAGTCCCCAGCTGAGAGCAAATGCCTCTGATAGAAAGTACATCATTGTCAAACAGTGTTTTAAATACAGAGATATGTGCATGTATGAATGTATCATTTTGAATCTCACTACTATATATAATTAGAATGTACCAATAATAGTCTTTTTAAAAAATCACTGAGTTTTACCCATCATATGTATACTGGCTAAGGCCACAGTTATTAATTGCTAGGAGCAGCTTAGAGGCAGTGTAACTTCAGAGCCAGGGCTCTTTACTGCAGGTTACATTTCTCTTTCACGAAGTTTTCTTTATCCTACAATCCTGTGATCATCATTTATTGGCATATGTCATCAAGAGTGGTAAGTGAGCTGGGCATGGTGGTGCACACCTGTAATCCCAGTACTTGGGAGGCTGATACAGGAGAATCACAGGTTTGAAACCAGCCTTAGCAGACTTAGCAAGGCTCCCAACAACTTAGAAAGACCCTGTTTCCAATTAAAAAAAAAAAAAACAAAAGTGGTAAGTGATTTTTAAAAGGTAGATAAAATAAAGACAAAAGAATCGCAGGTTTGAAACCAGCCTTAGCAGACTTAGCAAGGCTCTCAACAACTTAGAAAGACCCTGTTTCCAAATTTAAAAAAAAAAGTGATAAGTGATTTTTGAAAGGTAGATAAAATAAAGACAAATCAACCAAATACTAACATTTCATTCTTTGCTAACAATCCTTCTATGGCCTCTCCTATCTTAGCAGATGCACCAGTGCACTCTATTGGTCAATTCAGACACTTCCTAAGCAGACAAAAAGAACTTTAGTAGATTGTGTTCTTTTAAAAATTTTTATTGGTACATCATAATTGCACATAATGGTGAGATTCATAGTGATACATTCATATATACACCTAACATTATTTTGTCTGTTTCCTTCCCCATACCTCCTCTTTCCCTCCCCTTCTGCCTCCCCTGATCCCCTTCCACTGCTCTGCTGGTCTCTCCTATATTGTGCTCCTTAATTCTTCTTTTTAATCATGCTGGGTTTTTTTTTTTGGAATTTGCATTTTCATCCCCTCCTCCTAAGCCCTAAGTATCCTTAGCCCTTCCTTCCTTCTCTAATTTTTTCTTAAAACATGTATATGCTCAATGTAATTTGGTATCTTGCATTGTTTGTACCTTGTGTTAAGTGAGTAAATATTTTGAGTATAATCTTAGGAGGTATATAAATATATAGCAGGTGTTTAAAACCTACTTCATTAATGAAATAACAACCTACCCACAGATTTTCATCTTTCAATGACAAACCCAAAGGTGCTTGAGTTTCAAAATAGGAATTAGAAAATAGCTCCTCTTAAAAATAAATAAGCTTCTCTTAAAAACAATTGAATTGCCTTGAAATTTAGAAATCTTACAAAGTCAGAGACAAGAACAAAAGCAATCTGAGTAACTCTCTTGCTAGATCTTTACCTAAAACTAAACCTAAGTGGGGAAAATGCAATAACACAATTTGATTATCTAGCAAGATTTTGAACAAAAAAGACTGAAATCAAATATCGGGACTGGTTTTGTTGATTAAATCACCCAAAGGCAAATTAATATGATCATTCAAATCTCAGCTGTGTGGTATGCCCTGTATACAACTCAAATTCCACTTCCAATTGAATTGCTTTTCCATTTTTTGCTAACTCATCTTTGAATGTCAGTAAACACGAGGAAAAGATGTAAAATTTTTCAGGGTTGAGAGCAATAGAGAAAGGGCTATGGTTTGTGTTTTCTATTTATGGCTCACCCTGTTTGGGCTAGGCACTCATTTTGAAAATTACTAACTTTTAGCAGTAAAATATACCCAGAAATGTATAACTAGAATATACATTTCTGGTAAATGCTTTATGCCACATAAATATTTTCAGTGCAAATACATTATTAATAATTTTGCAATTTTAAATGGAGCTTTTTTGTTCTTATTTGTTTTCTTGATGTAAACCTTAATTCCTGGTTTCAGAGATGTTTTTTGTGTCTGCCTCCCTTGCGGTCCCTGGAGTCCTCATAATTAGAGCTTGTGGTACCTCCACACCAAACAGAAAGCTAAGAAAAGCTTGCTTGGTTTCAGGTTTTTTTGTAAAAATTTTGAAACTTGGAACTGGGTTCATAAAAGTTTTCTTGAGGTAGACAAACCTTTCAGCAAGTTTTGTGAAAATCTGGGATGGATTCAAAGTCAGCCTGAGCCAATTAGTTTTTTGGCAGGGAACATCGTAACATATGACAGTTGTGTCTGTGTGAGATGGCTTCATATAAAAATGGGTGACTTTGGATGGATTTGGCTTTGAATGTGTTGGCTCTTTTTACCTAAAGACACAAAATGAGATTTGATGCTTGTACAATTCTATCCTCTCAGGTTCCTCACAGGCAGATCTGTCTGCTGCCATTTTTATTTCCCAGGCAGAATATTTCTTAGTGCAGCACTGTTGCAGCAACATTAGAATTTATCTCCTTTGAAAGGAGTGTCTAAGTTAATGATATTAAACAAAAGGGAATATATCCCAAACTACAAGCATCATCAGGGCAGGCATTTCTACTGTATTTCCAGCACCCAGGATGGTGCCTTGTACATAGTAGGCGCTCAATGAACATTTGTTCAATGAATAAATAAGGAGTCATGTCTCCAGAGAAACACCATAGCAATAGAGTTAATGGGAAAAGAGACTCCCTGCTAACTCCTCAAAATTCTTGGGCTTCTTGTTGCAAACCTTGTTTCTACTTCTTTCCTCAAATATTCAATTCACCAAATAATCACGATATTAAGCAAAGTCTATGCCTTAGCCATCTATGCTTTTGTTTATACACATTAATAGTGGCATTAGTGGGCACATAATAGCAGAAGCAGTCCTTAATTATATGATTCTCCATTTGGAAAATAGTTGCAAATTATTATCTTTCACTTTTGTCTCCCTCATAAATCAGAAGAAGACTAAAGCCTTATGTTATGCATGAGGCACTTAAGTTGAGAAAAAAATGATATTACCCAATATTATACAATTAAGGAAAATTAGGTAGGTGGCCTAGGCCACTTGGCTGTAAGCCAGGTATTCTTTTTACTCTACCATAGATGAAATTTTTCTTCCCCCCACTTCTTTTCCTGCACTCCAAATGTGCCACAAGATATTTGAGTTTATTTTAACCTGTCATTACAGTGTGTCTTTGAAATCCTGAAAAGAATTATGCCACAGATATAACATCAGCCCCCCCAAAAAAAACTCACTTCCCTTTACAAAATTTTTCTTGCTAGTATTGTTTTGAAAATCTTTGTCCTCTCCTCAGAACTGGTAATTACCTATATTCATCCAAGCACCATTTGTGTACTCATAGGTCCCATAGTCACCCCAGCTCCGACTTTGCTGTGGCACCAACACACTAAGATCCAATACCTTTTCATTTTACATGCAGGTACTTTAAAATATCCAGAGATTAAAACAGTAACTTTTGAAATCAACCCAGACAGCCATCCCTATGCCATATCTGTAAGTTCCATATCTACAGATTCAACCATTTGGAGAAAGAACATATTAGAGAAAAATTGAGTCTTTACTGAATATGTACAGTATAATAACTACACAACATTTACATTTATCAAGTATGATAAGTAATCTAGAGATTATTTAAAATAAATGGGAGCATTTCATAAATTATTTGCAAATATTAGGCAATCTTATATAAGAGACTTGAACATCTGCAGATTTGGTATCTGTGGGTGACCTGGAACCAATCTTAGGGTCAACTGTAATGATCTCAGAACTTCTCTATGGGGACAGTGAGACACTGTCCTGATACAGTGTCCCTACTCTATATTTAACTCATTTTGTTTTAAGTCCTTGACCCAAGTATGTCAACACTACGCAATTTGAATGTCAATCTATTGGCCAGATAGCTAATGCTACTCAATAATTAATGGTACACTTAGATTTTGGCACTCAGCTCAGGCCTTAGCAACAGAACATAAGAGGAAAAACAAAACTGGTCAGTAGAAAATTAGGAAAAAAGTAGAGAACTCAATTGTTTGAAAGCATGAAATTAACTAAAGGAACTCATAGCACTCAGTATTCCCTCTTTTATACTCTAAAAAGTCAGACATTAAGACTCCACTCACTCCCTTGATTTTCCAGCATCACTACATTCACTGCTCACCCAATTATTCACCATCATTTCACAAAGTTCATAATGTATTTGCACAGAACCTGAGGCTATATTTTATTTATCTATTCATGAAAATGTTAGTAATCATCAAATATATACTTCCACAATATTTACTCTGACTCAAGTAAGGATGTAACTGTGAATAAGACTCCAGACTTCTGCTGCAGAACTTAGATCCCATTTTCTTTTTTGCCTCATTCTTCCTTCTTTGCATCTAAGACATCAACTGAGCATGTATGTTGAATTATTTAATACTGCTCACATGTTTCTAAGGCACCGTGCATTTTTCTTCAATTCTTTTCTCTCTGTTCTTCACATTGATCATTTCGTTTTTCTTTTTTTTATTATTTGATGTATTTATTGTAGAGTTTGTTGACCTTGTTATATATTCTGGATATTTATTCTTTTTTATGTTTTTATTGGTGCATTGTAGTCTCACATCACAATGAGTATCAGTTTGGTGTTAACATACATGCACACAGCTCTTGGTGTCCCTCCCCCCAACCTTTCCTCCGCCTCCCCCCCCCCACATATAGCACTGAGAATGATGTTGGTATAATCTCATATATACACATTGT
>PVJS01049571.1:0-14628 GCA_004027185.1 Glis glis | reverse complement strand
GTAGGCTTTCTCTTTAAGCTCTTGATGGTTTCCTTTGATGAGCAGAAGCTTTGTAGTTTAATGCTATCCCACTTATTAATTCTTGTTTTAATTTCCTGTGCTTTGGAGGTCTTGTTGAGGAAGTTTCTACCTGTGCCTATATGATGGAGTGTTGGACCTATGGCTTCTTCTAATAATTTCACAGTCTCTGGTCTAACCTTTTTTTTTTTTTGCGGTTCCAGGGATTGAACCCAGGGGCATTCTACCTCCGCACTATACCCCCGGCCCTATTGTTTGTATACTTTATTTTGAAACTGGGTCTCACGAAGTTGTGAAGGGCCTCACTAGGTAGAGAGAGAGAGAGCTGAGGCTGGCCACGAACCCGGATCCACCGGTCTCCGCCTCCCAAAGTACTGGGATTACAAGCGTGCGCCACCATGCCCGGCTGATGGTTTCCTTTGATGTGCAGAAACTTTTTAGTTTAATGCTATCCCACCTATTAATTCTTGTTTTAGTTTCCTGGGCTTTGGAGGTCTTGATGAGGAAGTTTCTAGCTGTGCCTATATGTTGGAGTGTTGAACCTATGCCCTCTAGTAGTTTCACAGTCTCTGGTCTAACTTCCAGGTCTTCGATCCATCTCAAGTTGACTCTTGTGCAGGTTGAGAGGTAATGATTTAGTTCCATTTTTCTACAGGTAGATAACCAGTTTTTCCAACACCATTTGTTGAAAAGACTGTCCTTTTTCCAGTGTATGTGTCTGGCACCTTTGTTGGAAATCAATTGACTATAAGTTTGTGGACTTGTTTCTGTATCTTCTTTTCTGTTCCATTGGTCTATGTGTCTGTTTTTGTGCCAATACCATGCTGTTTTTATTACTGTAGCTCTGTAGTATAATTTGAAGTCAAGAATTGTGATGCCTCCTACATAGTTCTCATTGCTGAGAATTGATTTGGCTATTCTGGGTCTTTTGTTTCTCCATATGAAATTAATGACTGATTTTTTCTAGATCTGTGAAAGTTGGTATTGGTATTTTGATAAGGATTGCATTGACTCTGTAGATCACTTTTGGCAGAATGGCCATTTTGATAATATTTATTCTGCCTACCCAAAAGCAAGGGAGATCTTTCCATCTTCTAATATCTTCTTCAGTTTCTTTATTCAGTGTTCTAAAATTTTCATTGTAGAGGTCTTTTACCTCTTTGGTTAGGTTTATTCCTAGATATTTGATTGGTTTTGAAGTTGTTGTGAATTGGTTTCTGGATTTCTTTCTCAGTGGATTCATGGTTGGCATATATGATAGCTACTGATTTTTTTTAGGTTGATCTTCTATCCTGCTGCTTTGCTGAATTTGTTAATCAGTTATAGTAGACTTTTGGTTGAGTTTTTTGGGTCTTCCAGATATAGGATCATATCGTCTGCAAATAGAGATAATTTTAATTCTCATGTTTTATGTGATCTATGTCTATATATAATCTACCTATAGGTATAAAAATCTGTGGATATTAATATAGATATTGATAGATTCTGTAGCTATTTCTATGGCTTTTTTCCTATGAGATTATGTTAGTCAACTTTATGTTGCTGTGACCAAAATATCTGACAAGAACAATTTAGAGGAGGAAAGACTTATTTTGGCTCACAGTTTCAGAGGATTGAGTCCATGGGTGGAGCTCCCTTGGTCTGGTTCTGAGTTGAGGCAGGGCATCATGGTGGAAGGGTGTGGTGGAGGAAAGCTGCTCAGCTCATGGCAGCCAGGAGGTGGAAAAAGAGAGGAAGGGGGCAGAAAAAGATAAACCATTTGAGTGCACACCTCCAGTGACCTCCTTCTTCCAACTAGGTCCCACCTCCCGGTAGTCCATTTAGCCATTAATGGATTAATCCACTGATGAGGTCAGAGCTCTCAGGATCCAAGCACTTCCCAGCAGCCCACCTCTGAACACTGCTGCACCAGGGATACACAGGCCTTTGGAAGACCTTGCAGATCCAATTTGTAACAGAGATTATGTTTGCTTCACTGTCGGAACCTATTCTTTATTAGACATTCCAGCAGTGTACACTATCCTTCCAACAAATCTGTGAAGCAATTGTAGGTTATTGAATCTTTCTCAGCATTTTTGTAGGAGCCAGTCCTTTGACTATTTGTATGACTCTTTATATGACTTTGTCTATGTATTCATAGTTGTTCTTTTGATCACCTAGAACTACTGTTTGGGTACCATTGCAGTCTAGACATTTCATTTTCATTTGTCAGTTAGGCCTAGTGTATCCCTTGCATTTATCTTTCTCCAATTCAGCATGTTTGGATTGCTTACTTCAGAAGAGAATTTGTATCCAAACATCTTCCATAAATATGCGTTAGCAAATGGATTTATTCTCTTTCTTATCTTTTATTCATCCATATACTCATTTTTGTAAGTCCATCTGATTCTTTGGCTGGCTTTCTGCCAGTGATAATTAAAAGAAAAAATATATACAAAAAAAACCTCCCAAACCAAAACTCAGAAAACCCTTTTAACTTGTTACAGATTTATTTATATATCTAGCAACCTTTAAACTCTTCAAAGTATTTTATGAATTTTATCTGATCCAACTCTCAGGGCAATGTTTCTCTAATACTGCTTTGTTTTTGCCTGATATATGGGTTCATGGTCAAGTTGGCATAGAAAATGCTCTATATACTTATGTGTACTTATTTTGTGCCCCTCCTTGCCCTACTCCCTGAAATTATTTAGTAATTCATAATTCACAGTAGCATTTGAAAAGTCTAGAGATGCCCTGCATAAAGAAACCAGATTTACTTTGTTTGATCTATTTTTACTTCTTCATGAATGGTTATTAACAGCTTACGAACTAATGTTCTGTTGTGACCACTGAATTTAAGAGTTTCTTTGTTCTTGTTTGGTCTGTCTTCACATCGTATATATATATATATATATATATATATATATATATATATATACATACACTTTACCTATTTAATTTTTCAACTTATAGTTAATTTTGTTCTAAGAGATCTAAATAATATTTTGAAAACCACAATGACAGCTTTTTTATGCATGTTTTTCCCATATTTTTTTGACAGGTCCATGTGACCCATGTTGAACATCTCTATTGACATTTACTTTCAACCAAAGAAAGATTTTTATTCATGACTTATCTTTCTATATTTTACATAGATTGAAATAGTTATTTTTAAACTTTTATTGGTGTAATGTAATTATACATCACAGTGAGATTCAAAGTGATACATTCATACGTGCACACATCACTTGGTGTATTTCCCTATAATTATTTTGATATTTTGTCAAGAATGCTGGTTTGGTAGTTAAAATGCTTTCAACTGTTTTTATTATTCATTTAATAGTTCATGTGAATTTTTAAGCTTTATTGCTTCTGATAGGGAATAAATAACTAAAGTTATATCTTAGCATTTACATTTCCCAGTTAATCTGTCAGGAGATTAGCTTTTCCCTTTTTTTTTTTTTTTTGCGGTACCGGGGATGAAACGCAGGGGTGTTCTACCTCCGTGTTATGCCCCCGGCCCTATTTTTTATACTTTATTTTGAAACCGGGTCTCACGAAGTTGCGGAGGGCCTCACTAAGGAGAGAGAGAGAGAGAGAGAGAGAGAGAGAGAGAGAGACAGGGAGAGAGAAAGCGAGAGAGCTGAGGCTGGCCGCGAACCCGGATCCTCCCAAAGTACTGGGATTACAAGCATGCGCCACCACGCCCGGCTTGGCTTTTCCCTTTTTAAATTTTATATCAGAACTTTCTGTTGCCTTAGAACACTTGTTGCACTTGCTCATTCTTCTGGTTGAAGGCTCCTGCCCCAGATATTTAGATGTCTCTTTCCCCGTCTCCCTCAGTCTCCTCTCAATCATCATCATCTTAGTGAGGCTCATTATTGCTGCTACATTTAATTGTTTTCAGATGTCCTTCTGAACATCTAAACACCCCATTGTAATTCTACCTATTCTCCTCTCCTACTTTACTTTTTTTGTGTTTATCAATATATAACATACTACATATTTTCTTTATTCCTTTTGTTCTCCCATAATAGAAAGTAAACTCCCTGAGGGAAAAGGCTTTTATCTGTCTTGTCACTGCTTAATCTCTACTGTGGAGGACAGTGTAACATATTTTAAGAGCTCAATAAATTTTTGATTGAGTGAATAAATATAATCTCAGTAGATGTAGAAAATGCATTTCATAACATTCAAAATCCATTTATGATACAAAATCAGCAAATTGTGATTAAAATGTATAAATATTGAGCAATCTTAATATTTCTTTCTTTTTTTTGTGGTACTGGGTATTGAGCATTGGTGCGTTCTACCTCTCAGCTACACTCCAGACCTATTTTATTTTGAAACAGGTTCTTACTAAGTTTCTGAGGACCTTCCTAAGTTGCTGAGACTGATCTTGAACTTGCAATCCTCCTGTCTCAGCCTCCCAAGTTCTGGGATTACAGGCGTACACCGCCACACCTGCACAATCTAGATATTTAATCGTGAAACACTAAAAACATTCCTTCTTAAGAGCAGAAACAAGATAAGACACCCTTAACAAGGCAACACTTCTGTGTAGCATTATATAGAAAAACAATGGAAGAAAAGGATGAGTTTTTGGAGGGGAAGAAACAATGCTATCACTAATCATAGTAGATATTTTGCCTGTATAGAACCCTCCTGCCCAAATCTACAAAGTATTAGAATGAATAAGTTAGTAAAAACAAAATAAATATATAAAATCAGTTGTACTCCTGTGCTTTGCTATGAATATTTGGAAAAGGTAATAAGCTATTATAGTACTATCAAAAATATAAAGCACCTAGGGATCACTTTAATAAAAATAGGCAAGACATTTATGGAGAAAATGATAAAACAAAATACTTAAGAAAAATATAAATGAATGGAGAAATAATTTATGAATAGTAAAATCTCAATCTATAGAAGATTTGATTTTCTCAATTTTTTTTGAAACTAAAACCAAACTGAAATCAAACTCTCTCTCCCCCCATGCAACATGTGAGCTGATTCTTACTCCCAAATGGAAGTGGGAATGGGGAGTCTTCTCCTACCTGGTATTAAGACTATTACAAATTTATAGCAGTTAAGACAGTATGGTACTGTGTAGAAATAGAAAAATAGGTGATTGGAAAAGAATATAGAGCCCAAGAGCATACATTTATTGTCACATTCTTTATAAAGAACTGGCTCTGGAGATAGAAAAAAGACTTTTCAATAAATGATATGATTACAATTGGTTATCTATGTGAAAAAAGTACTACTTCACATTATGCATAAAAATCAATTCAGGTTGTAAAGCAAATAAAAAATGAGAGGAAAATATATAGGAAAATATATATTTTTTTTACCTCAGGTAAGGAAGAATTTAAAAACAAGATATATTTCCAAACGGACTGAAATCAGAGTATTATAGTAATACATGCATATCCATGTTTGTTGCAGCACAATTCATAATAGCCAAATTATGGAACCAACCTAGGTGTCCATCAACGGATGAATGGATTACAAAATTATGAGATATACACACAATTGAATTCTACTCAGCCGTAAGGAAAAAAATTATGTCATTTGCAGGAAAATGGATGGACCTGGACAACATTATGTTAAGTGAGATTAGCCAGTCACCGAAAGTGAAGGGTCATATTTTTTTCTCTCCTATGTGGAAGTTAGGGAGTAATCAGGATACAAAAGGGACTTAAGATAATGGAGGAGAAACTCCAGTAGAACAAGGGAGGTGGTCTAGGGGTGGGTGGGGCAGGGAGGAAAGGGAGAATTAATGAAGGAAACACTTCCATTGACATTATGTATATATGTGAGAATACCAATGCTAATCTCAATATCTTGTATGGGGAAAGGGGAATGGGGAAGAGGCTGGGGGAAAGCTCACCAAGTGCTGTGGGCATGTATGTCACTATCACTATGAATTACATTATGATGTAAAACACTAATAAAAGTATAAACATAAATAAAAACAAGATATAGTAAGCATAAGCCATACAGGAAATGAATTAGTTTTACTGTGTTCCTTTCCACTATTCTATTATCAAAAGACACACATGAAAAAAATAACCCATCATGGGAGGAGATATTTGTAACATATATTACCAAAAAAGGATAAGTATCCAGAATAGTAAAGACCAATAGCACCAAAGAACTTGAACTGCTCCCTCACAAAGCAGAAAACAAAAATGGCCAAAAGTCATATTTGAAGAGATACAGCCTTATTAGTAATTAAAGAAACTTAAATTTAAACTATTCTGACATACCATTTCCCAGCCAGCATATTTGGTGTGCCACAGTTAGCCATAGCAAGAGCTGCAGAGGTAGGAGGAAGCTCACACACTCACACCTACGCTGCTGGAGAGAAAGTGCATGGTTACAACCAATTCAGAAGACTTTGCTTTATCTTGGCAGGTTGGAGATGCCCTTGGCCCACCACTACTTGGTCTGTCTATGCTCTGGAGAAACTTGTACATATGTGCCAGATAACCATAACATTCGCAGAATAACTATTTAAAAAACTTTCTTAGTAGACTATTTTATTTTTTACAGCACTTTTAGGTTCATGGCTATTTCCTTACCGTAGTGGTTATCATGTTTGCTTCACGACAACATTGACTAGAAAGTAGAGAGAATTCCCATATACCTACTGCCCTCCCTACAAACTCCTGTTGTTGACATCCTGAACAACAGTGCTGATTTGTTTCAGTCAGTGAACCCACCCTCACGAATCATCACCCAGTGTCCATAGTTGACACGAAGGTCCTTTCTTGGTGTTGTACATTCTAAGTGTATTGACACACATCTAATAGCATGTATCCATCATTGTAGTATCATATGGAATAGTTTCACTGCCCTAGAATCCCATGTGCTCTGCTTGTTCATTCTCCCTTCCCCAGTAAATCCTGACAACCACTAATATTTTTTTTTGTATGTGTGTGGTATTCTACCTCCAAGCTACACCTCCAGCCCTATTTTATTTTGGAACAGAGTCTCACTAAGTTTCTAAGAGTCTTGCTAAGTTGCTGAGGCTGGCCTTGAACCTGTGATCCTCCTGTCTCAGCCTCCCACTAATCTTAATGACTCCATTGTTTTGCCTTTCCAGAAAGTCAGGTAGTTGGGATCATACCTACGGGCTTCTTTCACTTTTAACATGTGTTTAAGCTTCCTTGCAGTGCCGAATTCCCACCAGCAATGGATGTGAGTCCTGTCATTTCACATCCTCACCAGCATTTGGTAACATCAGTGTTCTGATATTTGTCATTCTAATAGGTAAAATAATTGTTATTAACTGAAGATAAAACAACACATAAAGGAAACAACTAGGGTATTTATTAACATAATGACTTAAAACATCCAGAGTTGCACATGTAAAAAAATGGCCATTAAACACATTGTACCAAAGTCAATTTTGTACTAGAATTAGGTCAGATTCAACTACTTCAAAACCCAGGTCCCAAATATGGGACCTCCCTGTACTATATCTCCAACTTTCCATATAGCTATAAATTTCTCAAACTGAAAAGTTAAAAAAAAACAATTTGAGTATTGTTTTCTCACAGATAAAATACTCTCCAGCTATGAAAGCAATGAACCATTGTTAAAAACCACAGGGCACACTCAAACACATATGGAGTGAAGAAAAGAAATTACATAAAAACAGGTACAGAAGCTCAACACACAGGAGCTAAACAGTGTATTATTTTGAGATACAACTGTGATAAAACTCAAGACGAGCAAATGAATAATAGGAAACAAAACTGAAGATAATGCTTATAACTGGGGGAACCCCACACTTTGGTGTTCTACCAAACACAGAAGCTCTAACAGATCCTCATAATAGATGGAGAAGAATTCCTTCTGGCTTATGACAGGTAGAATGGGAAAGGAACCACTTTGAAATATGCCAGAGCTTTCTGTTCTTTTTATCTAGGCCTGTTCCCAGGAGAAACTATTTTGCCACAGCCTAACCCGCTGGGGTTTTGTTAGGGCCTAACTTACCTGGGGAAATTTCTTAATAAACGTACCCTTACCACATTAATCCCCCAGTCATCTTAATAGTCACCTAAATGAGTTGAAAACTTATGTCTACATGAAACCTACACACGGATGTTTATAGCAACTTTATTCTTAATTGTTCAAACTTGGAAGCAACCAAGTCCTTCAGTGCTGTGAATGGATAGATAAACTGTGGCACATCCAGGCAGTGGAATATTATTCAGTGTTAAAAAGAAATGAGATGTCAAGGCCACGAGAAGACAGAGAAACCTTAGATGCATATTACTAAAGGACAGAAGCAAATTTGGACAGGTTACATACCATATCATTCCAACTGTATGGCATTCTGAAGAAGTCAAAACTATGGTGTTATTAAAAAGTCTGGTGATTGTCAGGGTTTAGTGGGGAGGGAGGGATGAATGGATAGAGCTCATAGGATAGTTAGGGTGGTTACACTGCATATCCTGTCAGATTCTAAAGCAAGGGACACACGTCACTGTCCATTTTTCAGTACCCATAGAATGTCCAACATCAAGAGTGGACCTGGGTTTGAACTGTGAAATTTGGTGATAGTGCTATGAAGGTGCAGGCTCATTGTTGGCAGTAAATGCACCACTGTGTGTCTGTAGCTAGTGAGGGAGACTGCGTGAGACAGAGAAGGGTGTGTGAGAACTCTCTCTACTCCCTGCTCAGTGCTCCTACTAACCTAAAACTGTTCCAAAGTATAAAGTCTATGAGTTAAAAGCCCCAAACATCCCAAAGCCTAATCTTTAGTTTATTGAAAGAGTAAGCAAAAGCTGGAGTTTAGCAGAGCTGAACACTTTTGGTAGCGACATAAGCATAGGACATCCAGGAGAAGATTTGGTTCTGGTTTAGGTTCTGATCCACCTCTTACTCTGGGTAAATTAGTGCCCCAAGTTTTTGAAGGGTGGTTCCCACACCAGCAGCATTAGTCCACTTGGATATTTGTTAGAAATGTAAATTTTCAGACCTCATCCCAGACCTAGAAGCTGAGAGAGGAGCTGCTCTGGTTTGAAGGCTTGGATCCCCTCTAAGATTCATGTTAAGCTCACTCCCCAGAGCAACAGCACTGAGAGGTGGGGCCCCTAAGAGGGAGTTAGAATTGAGGGCTCCATCTCCAGGGATGGAATTAGGCTTTATAAAATGAGGGAACTGGCTTGGCTACCTTTGCTCTTCCATCTCTTTTGCCATGTGAGGACAGCAGTGAGGTCCCATCTCTGAAGCAGAAAGCAGGCACTGATTCTGCTGGTGGCTCTATCTTAGACTTCCCAGGCTACAGATCTATAAGGAATACCTTTCTGTTTTTATAAATCACCCAGTCTTAGGTATTTCAGAGCAGCAGGAAGAGACTGAGGCAGGGACTCAGCAATCTGTCTTAACACAAGACTTCCAGGTGATTCTGATGCACACAGACTTTTGAGAACCACTATTAAGTTCATCTTCTCATTATAATTTAGCAGATAAAACTAGATTGAGCCAGGCATGGCGGCTCAAAGTAATTCCAGTACTTGGGAGGCTCAGATAGGAGAATCGCAGGTTCGAGGCCAGCCTCAGCAATTTAGCTAGATCCTGTTTCAATATAAAAAACGAAAACGGCTGGGAGTATAGCTCAGAGGTGGAATGCCCCTGAGTTCAGTTCCCAGTACATCACTTCCCCCACAAACTAGATTGGTTTTCCCTACATGTAGTGTATAAATTACTGGGTTTCTTAGGTGACATAAATAAGAGTGTTTTAAGTTTCACTAACTGCATCTATTTTAAAGTTTGTTAGAAAACCATAGATAGCTTATCAAACCTTTAAGATCACTTAAATTATTGCTTCATATATGGCTAAGATTTTAAAAAATTACAAAAGAATCAATTTAAACTTAATATAAGTAGAAATAGTAAGCCAAAGTAATAAGATGATATGAAAATATTATAAGATTCATGGAGTCAGTTCTCAAATATTGAAGTTCCAGTAACCCTGAATCTGATAAATCTCTAAAATATTTTTCAAATGCTGAGACTTCACATGCTTGTTTTTCATACATACTTGCCTCCTTAATTTTACTTTTTAAAATTCAAGCTGATGCTGGGTGTGGTGGCACACGCTTGTAATCCCAATACTTGGGAGGCTGAGACCAGAGGATCCAGGTTCGCGGCCAGCCTCAGCTACTTAGTGAGGCCCTCATGCCTCTGGATTCAATCCCAGTACCGCAAAAAAAAAAAAAAAAAAAAATTCAAGCTGATGTATTAAAAATTCAGTCCATGCTATTTGTATTGGAAGGTGAAATGGTCTGTTAGTATCACTTTTTTTTTTTTTTTTTTTTTACTGGGGATTGAACCCAAGGGCATTCTACCTCCGAGCTATACCCCAAGCCCTTTTTATTTTTTTATTTTATTTTGAGACAGGGTCTTGCTAAATTGCTGAGTGCCTCCCTGTTTCTGAGTCTGTCCTTTAACCTGTGATCCTCCTGCCTCAGCCTCCCAAGTACTGGGATCACAGGCATGTGCCACTGCCCCTGGCTGTTAGTGTCTTTTTATATTGGGGGATACTTATCGGAGACTCAGATTTAACCAGGGCTAGTGGACAGTGTGGATAATTCACATGTAAATTATCAAAATTAAATACACTGAGGAGAAATCTGTTTTGAAAACACCATTTAATTTTAGAAGCATTTTCTTCCTCTCACTACTTGTATTTATAGTATGACAGGCAAATGCTTTTAGAAAAGGAAATGGAATGACATTTGGGGACTGTGACAAACATTGGTAATTAGGGATTTATACTTTATAAAAGTTTGCATATTATGAATAGCCACAAAATAGCTGGCCTTTTAAACTGACATTTTAAGTAGTTTTATTGAGATATAATTCACATATCATACTGTCCACATTAAAGTGTACACAATTTAAGTGTACACAATTTAATTGTATGCTTAAAGTTTACACAATTTAGTGTTTTGTATATTCACAGAACTGGGCAATCATCACCATGAGCAATTTTAGAATATTTTTATAATTTCAAAAAGAAACCTCATATATATTATCAGTTATTTCCCATGCCCACACTTACATACCTCTAATCCCAGACAGTTGCTTATTTTCTTTTAGCTTTATGGATTTGCCTGCTAATGACATTTCATCTATATAGAGTAATATAGTATGTGGCCTTTTGTGATTTCTTTGGCTTAGTGTGTTTTAAAGAGTCAGTCATGTTGTAGCATGTATCATTATTTTATTCCTAAATAGTATTTCATTGTGTTGATATACCTTGTTTTGCCTACCCATTCTTCATTTGATAGGCATTTGGATTGTTTCTATATTTTACTATATAAATAATGGTTCTGTGAATATTCATATACAAGTTTTTTTGTGTGTGAACATATGTTTTTATTTCTCTTGGGTATATACCTAGGAGTGGAATTGCTAGGGTAGATGGTAACTATATTTAACAATTCGGGGAACTGGGGGAACTGATTAAACATAAAAAACACACTTATTAAATATGAAATTATGATTTTTAAAACTAAATACATTCCTATTTTAGCTTTTTAATAAAGTACCGATTTTGTTTGTGAAGCATTTTATGTAAAATACCTCCCCAAATGATGTTTGGCAAAATATAACTATTAAAATGCATGTTTTTGAACACAGCTGCTTACAAACTGCTATTCTACATCACAATTTGTCATCATTTATCAAAATTGTCACATCCTTCTGTGACATGATTTCTGAATATTTTATTGTTGCCTGTGTCATTTAGCATTTAGAAAAAAATAGCATAGAATTGGTTTCCTGAATGGATGAAATTCATTTTGTGTGTGTGTTGACTTTTACAACCTAATTATATGTTGTTAAGAAACTGATGGTAGTTTTCTTTTTCTTTAGAAATTATCATTTCAACAATGATAAAAAATCATGCTTCTAAAACAAAAACATTTTAGTGTCTATTTGCATCTGACACTTCAAATTTTGCTATGTTGTTGTATTATTAATGTCATAAAGTTTTAGATACTTTTTATATAATATGATTTTATGCTCAGTAAATTGTTAATATTTAGCTTAGTTTTACTTTGTCACAATGGTTCTTAGAGGCTTTTTTTTTGCCAAAATGTCTACCTTTATATTTCTTTTTAGGAAAAGTCTTCAGGATATTCCTGTTTTTATCTACTTATGAAATTAGGTCTTAGTACTTTCTTGCCAGAAAGAAATGTTCCTGACTAAAAGAAAACAACTAAATGTAGTGAATAGCTGGGGTGATAGAAAGAGAAGTGACATTGTAGGAAAAAAGTGCTCCAAAGGAAGGAGAAAGAAACAATACAATTAGACAGGAATGGGTTAGATTTCTTTATTGACAAAGAAAGTTAAGCCTTTCGTTGCTGCACTAATGAAAAATAGGAACAACAGTAAGGCAGCGTGAGGCACTCAGTGTCCCCGTAAACAAAATGTGTCCTTAATCTCTGAATATAGAACTATGTGATTCTTCAGAGAGATCAGCAGGAGTCATCCTTGATTTTATTTTCTTGGAATATGTCCTATACATATTCTATATTCTACATTACTAATAGAGTAATAGGTGTTTAGAATGAAAAGGTGAAGCTTCATGGTTTGGGTCACATGGGAGATAAACACTGAGACAGTTTATTGTACACTGTGGATTTAGTGTAGAATGTTACTGAGTCTCGTGAGCAAAAGACAATGGAAGAGACAGAGGAACTAGGACTGAACTGAGGGATGAGTCAAGGTTCCCTTTGACCAACCACACAGGAGCTTTAGAGCTGAAATGGCTTATTAGTATACACCCATTTGGGCCGACATAGCCAGGTATTTATTTACACCACCTCCATCAGTCAGTGGACAAGGTTGTCCCTTCCCCTTCTTGGATCCAGCTTTCTGTGAAGCTCAGGCAATTCCATATTTTAAATGGATTCATACCTGGTACTGTTCTCTGACAACATTCCCAATGACTGGAGAAGAAATTCTTCCTTGAAGATTTGTCCCAGTGGTATTTATCCTATGTTCACTGTACCATCTGTCAACATCCCCTTGACCTTTACAAAAGCTTTCTAAAATATTTTCTTTTGCATATGAAGCTAGTACAATTAGACTACACACATGTGTATTCAATGCAGGATTGGTTGAATCCATTATTTTATAGCTTTAAGATTAGAGACCATATATGTTGTAGTTTGAATGTTCGGTCCCTGCCTCAAAGTCATATGTGAAAATCTAGCCCTCAACATGATCATATTAAGAGATAGGGCTTCTAGAAGTGGATAGATTATGAGGATGAATCCCTCATGAATGTGGTTAGTGCCTTTGTGAAAGAGGCCTAAGGGAGCTTGTTGGCCCCTCCCACCACATGAGGACACCATGAAAGATCCATTTTTGAGAAAGTGCGCCCTCACTGAGTCGGCCGGCTCCCCAGTTTTGGACTTCTCAGATTCTGGGTTTTACAGACTACCTGGCCTGTGATGTTTTGTTATAGCATCCTAAGTGCACTAAGTCAAAGTGGCATTAAAATAATGAGCTGACATATGTATACTGCAAAGAAAATATGCATGCAATATCACAGAATGATAATATCAGGTTTTAGGACTGTACACACATATACACTGTGATTCTTACAGGGCTAAAATCAAGATATCAGCTCCATTCTGGAGCTCCTAGGAGAGCATCTGTTTCCTTGCCTTTTCCTACTTCTAGAGAGTACCATTTCTTGGCTTGTTCCCCCTCCCCCAGTCTTCAAAACCAGCAAGCACAGTCGCATCTTCAAATTTCTCTGATTCCTCTCTTCGCCTCCTTCTTCCACTTACAGGGATCCTTGTGATTACATTGGGCCTGCCAAGATAGTCCAGGATCATTTCCTTAAAGTCAAGTGATTAGAAATCTTAATCCCAGCTGGGTGTGGTGGCTCATGCTTGTAATCCCAGTCCTTGGGAGTCCAGGCTCAGAAACTTAGCTGAGATAGTCAGCAACTTAGCAAGACCCTGTTTCAAAATAAAAAATAAAATGAACTGGGGATATAATTTGAAGGTAGAATGCCCCAGTACCCCTCTCCCCCCAAAAAGAAATCTTAATCCCATCTGCAATTTTACTTCTTACTTTCCATGTAGAATAATGTATTAACAGATTTCAGAGATTAGAATCTGTGCATCTTTAGTGGTCATTATTCTGCCTATCACAACAGACAGGCCTTCTCACAACCTATATGCTAGCTGTTTCTACTTCCTGTGCAGGTAATACCAGAAAAATGAGAAAAGAGGAAAACCAATGGGTAAATATTCCAATTTAGCCTATCATTATTGTTTTTTAATTTTTTTTTCTTTTTTTTGCGGTACCGGGGATTGAACCCAGGGGCATTCTACCGCTGCGCTACACCCCCGGCCCTATTTTTTATACTTTTATTCTTGTTTTGTTTTGTTTTGCAGTACCGGGGATTGAACGCAGGGGCGTTCTACCTCTGCGCTACGCCCCCAGCCCTATTTTTTATACTTTATTTTGAAACCGGGTCTCACGAAGTTGCAGAGGGCCTCACTAAGTAGAGAGAGAGACAGAAAGACAGAGAGAGAGAGAGAGCTGAGGCTGGCCACAAACCCGGATCCTCCGGTCTCTGCC
>PVJS01049570.1:0-14628 GCA_004027185.1 Glis glis | reverse complement strand
TAGCACGGAGGTAGAACGCCCCTGCGTTCAATCCCCGGTACCGCAAAAAAAAAAAAAAAAAAAAAAAAAAAAAAAAAAAAGATTGATCCTTCCCTTTTAGTAAGTTATATATGTAGTCCACTAACATTCATTAATTCCCATTATCTCTTCTTTCTCATTCTTGGTTTGTTTTTTCCCCCTTCATCCTTTTTCCTATACCCTTTGTCCTTTGCTTAACACACAAAACACATGAATAATAAAAGCAATAATCAAATAATGCTCACTTTATCTCTCTGTGTACCAAATTTAGCATTATCTATCTTTGAACACCTAACAGGTTGTTTATTTCCCCAGGAGCAGAGAGGATTAAAAGGGTCTCAATCATGGGGTGGGAGGAAAGGAAAGCCGTTCACCTTCTGCCACCCTGTCAGAGTTGTATACATTTTATATCATTTACTTACTCACATTCAATTAGTTCATGTATGACACACACAAAAATAATTCAACATTACACTAATGAGCTAACTTTTACAACTAATATTTCTGGGAGGAGGTGTTTAGTTTATGTTCCATGTGCACTTCTTGGTGCACTAAACAGGAGGGATCATACTTCCTAGCAAAAGTTGGTCAACACTGGCAAGCCCACAGGCACCATCTCTCAGAAGACAGTATGCCTGGTAGAAAGAACATAAGAATAGTGCACAGCATGGCAGGAGCACAAAGCAGCAGCATCACCGAACCACTCTTAAGTAACTATTGACAGGGTAAGAGTGGAACAGGTGATGTAGCTTTGAGGTAGAGTACTTACCTTGCATGTGCTAAGCCCCAGGATCAATCCCCAGCCCCCCAAACTAACTTAAGATAAATTAATAAATAAAAGGCTAATAGTAATAGAGGCATTAAAGAAGGCTGCAAAATTTCTCTATCCAGGCAGCTTTGGACAAGTAATAGGATCACAAGTTGATCCAGGCATAAAGGCCATTAAGCTATTCCTTAGTCAAGTGGTTTAAGTTCATCATGAAATTCTTGGTGAAGAGGGATTGGAAGCTCACATCAAAACTCATTCTATTTCCTTTGTAATTACTTGTATATACATCTCATTTTAGAATATGATCCTTTTGGGGTCTACAAAATCTGGAGTTGAAGAACGTTTTCTTGTATTGTTAAATTTGGACACCATAGCAACAGTACAGGATTAGAAAAGTCAGACTCTGGGAATAACAAGCTAAAGATACCAACTTTCCAAAATTCTATGCTAATAAGGAGTTGTTTTTTTTTTTCTGTCAGAGTGGGCTCTATTTCTAGCAGGTTCCTGTCCCTGTAGTATTGTTATATATAGCTCTACTTATACAGTGCTAACCACTTCCCTACTTGATTACTTCCACATTCTTTGGCCAATGGAATTGTTCATTTCTAAAATTTTACCCTCTTTACATATGTATGTACTATCTATAGGAATTTATTTATATATATGTAGCTATATGTATATATTACATAATGTATTATACCACATGATATTATATATTAAATATTACTGTATATAAAACACCTTAGCAAGGAATTAGGTAGAAAATGTTCAGTTCAAGATAAGGATTAATCGGAAGTACAGAGAGAATGGGTCTGGACTGTATATTATTATTTCATTTAATTTCACAGCAATGTTGCCAGGTCATGTTCCTGATTAAGAAATTGAGACTGAAAGATATACTTAAGTAAACTTTTCAGGATCATAGAGGTATTAGTCAGCAGAGCTGGTGGCCAAACTCATGCTGATTTCAAAATCTGGCGAAATGTTTTTCCTTAATCTGGGGTCAGTATATGTATTATCAGGGTGACTATGAACAAATAATAGACAATAGAGGAGAAAAAAAGGACCATTAGAGGAAGTTTTAGCTTCTGACAGCCATATCTGCAGCAAGAATTAAACACATCTAAGTCCTAGCCAGATTACTATAAAACCTCACACTAAAAGGGAAGTATGTCCCAGACCAAAAGTCACAGACTCCTTGGACAATTAGGGAAGTGGCCTGAGTAAAGCACAGGCACAATGCTATTGAGTAATTTCCTTGCAAGCTCAGCTGTCTTCCAGAAGCCACATTTGCAATCACCCTCTCCTCGTGATTGTGTCTTACTAAAACGACACAAAAATATAAGAATGTGATTGCAAGCCCATTTCTACATGCTATTTTAAAAACATGAACACACATCACTGATCTTAGGGAAGTATGGGCTTCCGAATTGTTATGAAAGACCCGTGCAGTTTAAATAAGTTTAAAAGTGTTAATTTAACTTAAGCCTGAGCAAAATACATTAAGCAAAAATTCTTTCCCAGAAGTCTCTGAAATTATTATAGGATGTCAGACTAGGGGCTGGAAAAGAGACCAGAACTTATATCATAGTCAAGTGTATTGTAGCAAGGTGGTACCATTTGCTCTATAACAATTTCACATGTTTCATATTCCTTTATTCTCATAGAGAAACCTCTTTGCTTTGAATAAGAGAACTGAAAGCCTCTTCAATTGTCTAGGGTCACCTGGCCAGTGACAGACAGGGCCTGGGCTCACATGTATGTTCTATGAGGTTCTTTCCACTAAGCCACATGGGTCACTGGGTGCCTCTAAAGCACACATCTGTCCTTTGCTCTTCCATCTGCCTGCCATCAGAGACTAAAAGTCTCTTTCTCTTTTGTCCTCCAGATTCCTTGAGTGCACTATTCATTGGCAAATTCTAACCAGGAACCATGCAGGGAAGGTGATGAGAACTGTAAAAACTATTGCGGGGTACACTCCATTCAAACTCTGCACTTGTCATTTCATCAAGCCTGTGACTTCTAGCAGCTTAAAGCCATGCCCCTGGGGCCACCCAACCCCTTTTTGAGTTCCTGTCTGGGAAAACTCAGGTCTACCAACAGAATGTACTGTTTATTCTTGCCTGTACCTGACAATAAGCCCCTGACCTTTTTTGCTTAGAACATTTAGTAAGAAGGGTTTATAACTTTGAATTCTTTGTCTTTCCCTTTGAGATATATATCTCCTACGACTCACGAGTATCTTTCTCAAAGACCTACAAGTGAATCTTTTGAAATGTAGTTACCAGGAAGGATAGCCTTCTGCCTCCTTGTCTCTGTGGGAGGATAGAATTTTCTCACCTATTACTCTAGATCCATTCTCTAGCTTTTTCCACCCTTTATTTTCCCTAAGAGGCTGATTTATTGCACAGAATCAAACGCCCCCTCCCCACTGATCCTTAGCTGCTGATAGGTTTGGCAAAAGGGTAATTTAGCAGAAAATTTGTGGAAGGAAAGAGAGTTAATCCTCCATATTAGTTATTTGAAGACAAAATAAATATTTATGGTCTGGAAATGCTGGGTAACCTCTTAAGGAAGGACTTCACCTAAATAAGCAGAAAATGTCTGGGTCTGGTAAGTAGAAACCTGCCATAATTCTGGGGATTCACAGCATCTTAGTTCCAGAACTGTGCCAGTTCTTGAATGATGGGCCCTTTAAGGAACAACCCAGAAACCTAGCAATAGGACTTGTGGTCGGGAGAATACCACACACAAATAAAGACGTCCAAATCCTAATTCTCAGAGCAATGTGACATTACAGGGCAAAGGCGGGTTAAGGTTGCATGCGAAATTATGGTTGTCTTGGACTCACACAGATGACATTATAATAGAAAGATTATTCTGGGTTATCTAAGTGAGTCCAATGAAATCCCAAATACCTTCAAAAGTTGAAGAAGAAGAGAGCCAGTGAAAACGATGTGAAGGGAGAAGAATAGCCAGAGAGATGCAAGATTTTGGCTTTGATGATGGAGAATGAAGGCCACTTGCCAAAGAATGTGGGCGGTCTCTAGAAGCTGAAAAGAAGTCAAGAACATAGATTTTCCCCTAGAGCAGCTGGAAAATAAGGTAGCCATGCTGACATCTTGATTTTGGCTCGGTGGGATCCATTTTCAACATGTAACTTAAAGAACAGTAAGATAATAAATTTGTGTTCCTTAAGCCATTGGGTTTTGGGTAACTTGTCATAGCAGCGATAGAAAGTTAATACAGAATTTTATTAGTTTGCTTGAGAGTCATAACAATATATTATAGACTGGGTAGCTGAAACAACACAGGTCTATGCCTCACAGTTCTGGAAGCTAGAAGGCCCTTGGCAAGGTGCCAGCAGAGTTGATTTCTCCTGAGGCCTCCCTCCTACAGCTGCAGAGAGCTGCCTCCTTCTGTGTCTTCACATGGTTGTCACTCTGTGTATGAGTGTGTTCGGTGTTTTTCATGTCTCCACATTTCCTCTTCTTATAAGGAGACTTAAGATTGGATTAAGGCCCATCCTAATGGCCTCATTTTGGCTTAATAACCTCTTCAGAGGTACTATTTCCAAATATACTCTCATCCTAAGATACTGGGGGTTAGGACTTAACATATGGATTTTTTGGTGTGTGTGGTGGGCAGCACAATTTAGTACCTAACAAAGACTATATCATAAACCTTCATTGAAACCACCTCTAGTGGGTCCTGAGAAATATAACAAAGTGACTTACTGGACCTTTTTAATAGAGGCTCAGATTTCACACCATTTTGAGTGCTGTCTTTGCCCAAATCCACCTCTATAGAAACTGTAGACCCACCCTGTGCTTTTCCCCCCCAGATATAAAATGCATATTTAAAAAGTTATAATTCACAAATGGTAGGATACATATTGATTTCCTGAGTTGTGAAATAAAATCTCTTATGGTACAAGGGTCAAAGAAGCCTCTGAAACTCATCCTCCCACCGGATAGCAGTCCGTAAACAATGCTTCCCCTCTGGGAGTTTCCAATATGTCAATAGCAGAGGCAAACATTGAAACCAGATATGGCCTGGCCTGTCATTTGGTGGTACATTGACACTTGACTTCTTCCATGGAGGAATTTGAAATGCTGAATTCTCACTGGGGAAAGCCAAAAAACTATGTGATGATGTGGACTTGCCTTTTTTGCCTGCAATTATTCTTCCATACTTGATTCCTTAATCAACAATGATACATGCCCCATACCATTGCTTCTGACCAAAGAGCACACTTCATAGATGATTCCAAGTTTAAAGGCTTCAGGAATGAGTTCTGACTAGTTAAGTTTGGTGAAGTCCTCATCATTAGACCTATCACTTTCCTCTAGAAGTAGATTTTGTAAGAATATCGGCACACACACACACACACACACACATACACACATACAAACAAAGGATTGGAAGAAGAAACATGTCTCAGAAAATAAGTAGTAGCAGAGGAATATCTCAGCATTACTTTTTCTGTTCTCTTAAATTTCATGTATATTATAGCACTGTTTTTAATTAATTTATTTATTTTGGTACTGGGGATGGAACCCAAGAGCATTCTACCTGTGAGCTATACTCCCAGCCATCTTTATTTATTTATTTATTTTCTTTTTTATTTTTAAACAGGTCTCACTAAATTGCTGAGGGTCTCACTAAATTTCTGAGGCTGGCCTCGAACTTGCAATCTTCCTGTCTGAGCCTCCCAAGTAGTAGGATTTCAGGTGTGTGCCACCACACCTGACTGCACTGTTTTATTTTTAATCAATTTGTCCTAGTTTTTAAATAGAATAAATAAGACCATGTATATTCTCAATATAGTTTAAAATCAAAATGTCAATAATAATACTTCACATTAATATATTCCTTGGTGCATAAATCATTACTATTACTATATATATCAAAATGGTAGGCCCTTAATACATTAAAAACTTTTTTTCATCCTAGGATTAAACCCAGGGCCTCATATATGCTAAGCATGTGCTCTACCACCATACTAAACACCCAGCCCCTTAATACATTTTTTGAATGAAAAGAGATTGAAAGAAATCTTGGACATGTTATCTCAGTCCACTCTTTACAATGATTTTACATTTCGAGCAGAATATTATTCCAGTTTTAAATTAAGGAATCCAAGGTTTGAAGAAAATAACTTTTGTCTTAGTGGATAGTGGAGAGTAAGGACTGAGTTTGAATTAAAATCCAGGTTGCTAATTGATCCATTGTTTCCAACACTATGGATATGATAATGATGATTGGAATGGGCCAATGTCTTTTGACTATAAAACATTAGAGACACTTTTAGTTTTTGATAAATCCTCCTTTGTGTCTTTGGGAAGGCCAAGTCAATGACTTAATCCCACCTGATTTTTCAGTCTTGAAAAAAGAATGTAAATATGGTAAAATAGTCATGAAGCAATTCATAGCAATGACTCAAAGGGGAGTCCAGCAGAAGGTTTGTTATCAAGCATCTAGTATTGAGGTTGCTATTAATGGCATCCTTAAATGGAAAAATAATCCGGCTTTGTGAACTTAGTTTACATTGCTTCATGCATGCCCTTTTCTCAAGCTGGGCTCTCCGACCAATTCTATGACTGGCCAGATAGTCTTCCAGTAAATTTCTTTGCTGCTTACATTGCCCACTCTTAGCACTACAACAGTGATGATACTTGATATAACCAAAGACAAGCTGATGCAGAGAAACCAGATGATCTGAAAAATACTGATTACTCTTCCCTGATTAAACACCACTATCCAGGACTTCTCCTTCCTTCCTTCTTTCCTTCTCCAGTTCAGTTGTTACAATTCAAAATTTCACAGTTTATACTATCCCAATTATACTTATAAATAGCATGTTATTTCTACCAAATCATGGGCAATATGAATAAACAGACTCTTCCTACATGAAAATTTATCATACTCTATTTCTCTTCATCAGATATGTCATAGATATGAGATATGCTTTGTGGTCTTTAGTAATGGCTCATTTTAAAGTATTCGCTTAACCCTTAGAGACTTGGTAAATATTCTCAGTTACCAAATCTATGTTGAAAAGAATAGATAGGACTTCATTAGTTCGGCTCAGGTGCCTGGACAGATCTGATGAAGTCCTGCAGCTCTCTGCAGGACAAGGATGTCAGCCAAAAAACTCCCAACTAAGGAGAGCAACGCATACAATAATGAGGATGAAAGAAAAGGGAAACTATTTTTATTATTAGCCAAAGAGCAGGCTATTCCACTAAGACAAAAGACAACACCATCTTTTGAATGCCAGTTCAAAGAAAATGGTGATTTAGAAAAATGAAGAAATGGAACTAACATAAATTGTCCAAGATTGTATTTGTCTTTGTAATATAAACTACAAATGCAATGCTTAATCTTGAGTCTTCTATTATTTAGATATGAATACAAATTATCTTAAGAATATTCCTTTGCAAGGCAAAAGCTTTTTGAAAATTTAAATGAGTCTTTCCCCATCTGCCATAATGCTTACAACAAATTCACACAGCCCTTCACATGGCAGCATCTGAACCCAAGGGAACAGCCTTCTCTGGCTGTTTTCACATCCTATGGAAGGAATTGCTGTTTATTTGTTCATTTTATTTTGGTTTACGCTGGTAGGGACTGGCATATCAAATATTTCAGTCTTTAAAACCTATAACGAAACACTATATTTCTTATATTGTAAAATATCTATCACTAATGAAGATTAAAGAGAGATGCTCAAAAGTTAGTACTGAAATTATTATATTTACATCTTGAAATAAGCTCCTTGTATTCAAAGCACTTGCTACATTCATATAATAGAGGAAAAATGAGTAATGTAGGACCTCTAATGACAGTATAAATCAGCTAGTAAAAAACTATTGCAATAAAGACACATAGTTTTGTTATTTAAGAAACTCATTATAGATTCTTCAGTGTATTCCAGAAACCAAACATGTTTATATGTTTACATGTTAATGATAATTTACTCATCATTATACATAAATTCTTATTTGAATGGCATGGAAGATGCAGTGTGGATGCCAGTACTTAGCTGCCAGGTTTTCAATCCTGCCTCTGGAACTTATTGTGTAACATCAAGCAAGTTACTTAACCTCAGTTTGTCATTAGTGAAATGAGAATTTTTAAAGAAGGACCTAGAATTAAGCCCCCCCTTTTTTGGTGGCGCTGGGCATGGTACCCAGGTATTAAGTCTGTCTTTTTAAAGTATGTATAACAGTGCTTAGCGTCTTCCTGGGTATTGGGGAATCACAATTTCTAGCCCACTTGTGGGTTCATGTGACTCTTAAGATCAATAAGATATGGATAGAAGTAATGTGAGTCACTTTGGGGCTAAGGCAAAGGAAGGTGTCAATTCACATAGGAAGACAGACTAGAACCTTGCAATTGTAAACATTATTCAACATTAGATTAGTTATTGCAATAAAGTGACATTATATAAAAATGAATGCCATAACTTGCAAAAAACATAATGTTTCTAAATTGGTATTAAAAAAATACTGTTTCTTAGAGTGATAACTTCATATCATTTCAAATAAAATAGAACACCTTAAAATTTTAGAGAATTTCACAAAATGTAATTAAGAACAGTTTACAAAATGCCAAATGTGTCCTGTAGAACTCTCAGAAATGTTTTGAAATATTTTTAAAATGGAATCAATTTAGCCGAGTGTGGTGACACATGCTTGTAATCCCAGTACTTGAGAGGCTGAGACAGGAGGATCACAGGTACAGAGCTAACCTCAGAAACTTAGTAAGGCCTTCATCAACTTAGAAAGATCCTGTTTTAAAACTAAAAAAAAAAAAAATAGGGCTTTGGGTGTAGCTTGGAGGTGAATGCCCCAGATTCAATCCCTAGTACCACACACACACACACACACACACACACACACACACACAAATGGAATTAGCTTTATGATATTTGTAGATTATATGAGAAAGAGTGCCTCTTGTTTATAAATCACATGTACTCAAATAATATTTTCTATTATTTACCAAAACAGAATGAAAATTGTGGAAATATTATATGTGTGTGTATCATCGGGATTAATAAAAGTAATTATATTCTGAAAATACAGTAAATTTTTCCAAAACATTTGAATCAAATGTACATTAAAACTTGGCTTATTTTATTCTTATAAGAATAAGAATAAATGGCAATAAGAATAAATGGGCAATTTATGCCCATTTGCCTGTTTGTAGAAATAAAGTTTTACTAGAATATGGCCATCTACCCCTCCCCTTCACTTTTTTTTAACATAATTGTCCATAGCTGCTTTTACTACAAAATCAGTATTGGGCATTTGTGACAGAGAGTATACAGCCTGTAAAGCCTAAAATACTTGCTATCTGACTTTTAGAGGAAAAATTTTCTAACCCTGCTTATAAAGTTAAATTTTCTATCAGTTTATAAATTTCTAAAAAATTTGGACCTCATTCAGATTGTAATGCCCTATAAGAAAAACCCATATCCTTTAAAGTATTCAGGGGTTTCATGTAGAGAGATATTTAATTCAATGAATGAAGTATCTATTAAATTACCGGAAAGACTGCAGAGGCAGCTCTAGGCTGGGGCTCTTGGAATGTGTTGCAGCTGAGAAAATGATACCCCAAAGTGTTGCAGTAGGATATTAAACCAAATATGCTGAACATAGTCTGAGACATGCTGAACTTAGTCTCAGTACAGCAAAATAAGGATATAAAATAGTATAGATCATTCTTACAGCTCTAATTTTGAAAAAAAATGAAGCAATATTTAAATAATACAGCCTGATTTTTATCATATAAAGTTCTAAATTAGGCAAACTGAACTCAGGGATGCATACATGTGATAAAAACCATGCAGATAATGAATGGCATGTTTATTACAAAAGGCATGTAGTGGTTAACCCTTGGGAAGGGAGTAGTTATGGTTGGGAAGGGCCAGGTGATGGACTTTGGGAGGCAGGAAATGATTTAGTACATATCTTTTCATTTACCTTTCTGCATATGGATCAAAAGCAATAAAGTTGGTGACCTAATATTTGTTCTACTTTTTTGTATTTCTTTCTAAATTTTTGTTGGTGCAGAGGAAGTATTAAGCTCCCCCCCTCAAAAAAAATAATAGTCACATTCCCTGTACTCCTGATTAATTGGTTTATTTTTCCCCGTTGATATGAGAAGCCATGTGAGAAAGGAATTGTGATGTTCTTTATAACTTCTCCTTTCTATGTTCATGTGTAAACCTGACTGTATGTGGAGAAAAATTTCTTAAAGTTATGATGCTCAATTTACTTCACTTTATTTATTTTTATTTATTTATTTATTTATTTTTGCTGGAGATTTATTGCTTAATCTGTTTCACCTATTACTCATTCATGGGCCACTGCAGTTCTTGTATAGTCCCCTGTCTTTTCCAAAGATAACAGAGTGAGGCGCCCTTAACCATCTGCTCTGTAATTTTCATTTCTAAGGCAAAAAGCTTACTCCTAAACTTTTCTCTAGTGATAGAATCCAAAGATCAACAGAAGGCTGGTAAACTCAAAAAATGTAGAGTAGACTTTTGGTGTTTGAGCTTTGACTATTTGAAATTGACTTGAAGGTTCAGCGTATGTAGTAATTGGTGTGTAGGACCATCACTTAGCTAATGAGAAAAACTAATGGATTGCACACTGTCATCAATGCAACAGCACCAGTGCCACTTTATTAGTTCTATGCACAGGAACGTCTAGGATCATTCTGCATTTCATTGAATAGAGTCCCTGAAAAGAATATAATCAACTCTTACTGATAAGGAAAAATGATTAAGGCTGTATAAAATAAAAACTTAGGTGATAGTTCAATAGTTATTTGAATGAATGCTAAACTGATAAACATTAAAGTTAAAAGATATATGAAGATCAATTTTGCTATGTATTTTTAATTCTAAATGAATTTTTATAAAATATGCCTGCATATTACTGTTAGAAATGAAATTTTATTTCAGAGGAAAAATGTATTATCTTAGTTATTTGTTGTTGTTTGTTTATTTGATTTTTGGTACTGGGGTTGAATACAAGGACATTATACCTCTGAGCTACACCTCAAGCCCTTTTTATTTTATTTTTTATTTTGAAACAGGGTCTAAGTTGTTGAGGCTGGTCTCAAAACTGGGGTCCTCCTGTTTCAGCCTCCCTACTACTGGATTACAGGTGTGTGTCACCAGCTTCACTATTTTCTTAGTTTTGAGAGTTCCTAGGTGACCTTAATAGGTTTAAATCCCAGACTCCCTGCGTAATTTTCCCTCCCTGTTAGGTATCATAAAGTATAGGGGTAGGGACTGGACCTTGTAGTTTTTGTAATCTTGTTTTACTTTTGAGCAGTAATAAATCTGTGATGAATTAGACTCAAGTAAATGTTATTATGACTTACATTAAAATAATAGTAATCTAAACAATCAGCATGCATTTATTGGTTTCTGGATATTAATGCCATATATTAGTTGATGTGTTCATGCATGCAGTCATGTTTGCCTTCAGCAATGTGTTGAGGATTAAATAAAAAACATAAAGGTCCTTTGCAAATTTAAGTAATATGTAAACATATATGTTATTATTATAACATATGTCTGTATAATTGGCACATAGATTATTATTGCCAGGTTAAGTTGACACAGGGAATGCTACGGAGAGTGAAGAAGTCATTGACGGTACTGGGGATTTGGGGATTAATCCCAGGGCCTCATGCATGCTTAGCACCACCTCTGACACTGAGTTACACTCCCAGCCACAGTTACAGTTGTTAACTAACTAGTTGAATTTCAGAAGTTGAAGAGGACACAATGAAATCAAGGAAGTATAGATATAGAGACAGCCTGTTAGAGAACACTTAGAAATAAGCTTGTGAAGAGAATGCAATCGTAAATTTTTGAAAGACCTGCTACGTGGATTCAGGAAAAGGATCATCAAAATATTAGGAAGGAAATACAAGTTTGTGGTGATGTGGTTTGCAGTGAAGAAATGAGGTATTGTGACTTTGTGACAAGCCAGATAACATCAGTTCTGCGATATTCATTAGAAACATTTTCAGAACATATAAAAAGCCATCTACTAGTTTCTTTAATATTTCACCACCATAGTATCCATAGGATAGATGAAAACATGCAATCTGGGTGAAGAAAAGAATGAACTAAATATTCTATTTAAAATGATATGATTTTATTTTAAAATAGACTCTGATTACATAATTACTCATTGATATTTTGATACTCAAATATCAGGTGATACCTTTAAGTGAAGAGAGAATTTCAACATTAATAAAGCAGGATAAAAAGGGTGGTCATCACTATGAGGTGACATCTGTGTCCTGTGTCAGAGTTGAACTTAGTGAACTGTAAGTATTTCTAACAAAGAGTATTCTTGCTGTTTTAAATTTCTACTGAAGCCGGGCATGGTGGTGCATGCTTGTAATCCCAGTACTTGGGAGGCTGAGACAGGAGGATCTCAGGTTTGAGGACAGCCTCAGCAAATAGTGAGACTCATTAACCTAGTGAGACTCTGCTTCAAAATAAAAATAAAATAGGGCTGTGGGTGTAGCTTGGAGGTAGAATGCCCCTGGGTTCAATCCCTAGTGCCCCCCCACAATAAATAAATAAATAAATAAATAAATAAATAAATAAATAAATAAATTTCTATTGAAGCCAGGTGTGATAGCACATGCTTATAATCCCAGTACTTGGGAGAATGAGACAGGAGGATCGCAGGTTCGCGGCCAGCCTCAGCAACTTAGTGAGACCCTGTTTCAAAATAAGAAAATAAAATAGGCTGGGGGCATTGCTCAGAGGTAGAATGCCCTTGGGTTCAATCTCCAGGACAAAAATTAATTAATTAATTAATTAATTAATTTCTATTGAACACCACCAAGAATATTTTAATATTCATAAAGCTACTAAGTCTTTTTGAAAACTTTTCTCTACTTGAATACAAATTGAACCAAACTGCATCAGTTTCTATGTCATATGAACAATGAGTGGGGCTTAGAAGTATGAGATAATAATTTTATCCTTATTAGATTTTTAAATATAGAAATTAAATCTGTTTAAGAAAGATATTTTAATAGAAAATCCAATTTTTTTGATGTTCCTTCATTTTTTTTACAACCGTTTTTTTTTTTTTTTGTACTGGGGATTGAACCCAGGGGCAACCTGCCTCCAGGCTACACCCCCAACCCTTTTTAATATTTTATTTTTATACAAGGTCTTGCTAAGTTGCTGAGGCTGGCCTTGAACCTGCAATCCTCCCAACTCAGCCACCTAAGTAATGGAATTACAGACATTTGCCACTAAGCCTGGCTTGCAACCCATTTTTTTTCAAACAATACTGTTTCCTCCCATGTTTATTGCCTGATGAATATAACAACCTCATATCTTACTAGGATAGATTGTAAATTTAACAAACCAAAACATTGCTGGCTTTGAACTGGGGAGTAATAAAGTTAATAATTATGAATTCTATAGTTGGCATAATGATGTGCATCACCATAAATATAAAATTTCTTAAGTGGTATGAATAGTGAGCAGATTTGGCATGCCAGTAAATTGAATATCTGCACAGATAGGTGAGGAACATGATTGAATCATCCATAAGTAAGTTATTCATATTATACTAGCATTTTAATATATTAATTTCCTTTGTTTCCTGGTGTGGTAAAGAACAGTTTTATAATGACTCTGCATTTAGTAGCATAAATATCACCCTTCTTTAAGATACAGAGACTAAATTTAGCATAACGAGGAAAATGAAAAAAAATCATAATTAAACATAAAACACATGACCTTCTCAAGCTGTCTTTGCCTTTAACTACTCTTCAGTAGAAATAATGTAGGTCTTTCCTACCTGCAATATCATGTTTCCAGATCTCAGTCAAGTCTCAGAGGGTTGAAAACTTCCAACTTGCCTCTCTCACACTATGCTAATGTATTTCAAAGATTTGAGAAGCCTTTGTGCAACTTTATTTTCATGTGGGTTTTTTTTTAATTTGAGAACACCATTGCATAAGTCGTTATAGAGCTGTAATTTAAAAATATCTCAAGTATAAACATTCTGGATATGAATAAATAAAAGCATTAAATTATAATTCTACAATATTGAGAGAATGGATCTTCATTTAAAAATGGGGACATATCTTAGCACTGGGTAGTTGGAATTGGGAATTAAAGAATCTGTCAAAAGTTTACCTAACACTAATCACAAGAGCTTTGTTCCCTTGTTTTGTTTTTGTTGTTCGTTTTCACCTTTGTAAGGCAATCCAGTCCTAGGTCTTTTAATTTTCCCCAATTTATTAGTCTCCACCATTCCTGATTTCATTTAATGGAGTTACTTAATCACTAATAGTTTCAATAAACTTTTCCTCATCTTTTCAGTGACTGCCCTTCAAATCTCCAATTTAGCCAACCTGTGACATAACTTCTTAGTTGCACTCATGGGCTGCCAAGGTGAGTGAAGGACATATGTTGAAGATGACACAGAGGGCTGCATTCCAAATTCATCATTTCCCATTGATTGAGACCTCCCAACATGCCAGGATTTTTACTTTTTTTATCTTTTCAGTATCTAATCCAAGCTTTTGGTCATCTTAAGTTCCTATCAAACCTTCCTTTCCGTTTACACTGTACAATTAAGTCACCTGCTCCATGAGCATGGTGTTTTACATAAATTATTTAGTTCTTTTGAAATTTCTTTTGGCAATGTTTTACAGTTTTCAGTGCATAGGTTTTGCCAAGTCTTTATTTTTCTGTCAATATTTTACATATTTTTTTTTTTTTTGCGGTACCGGGGATTGAACGCAGGGGCGTTCTACCTCCGCGCTAC
>PVJS01049569.1:0-14630 GCA_004027185.1 Glis glis | reverse complement strand
CGCGCGCCTACCTCGGCCTCATCCGTCCGGAAGTAGAAGAGGAAGTTGACCACCAGCTTCACCAGCCGCCGCTTGGCCACTGCGGGCACAGCGCGGGCTCAGCGCGGGCTCAGCGCGGGCTCCGCGCGGCCGCAGACCCCCCGCCCGGCGCTCCCGCCCCGGCCCGCTCACCGCTGCCTTTCTTGGGGCCCCGCATGCCCAGCTCCGCCGCCAGCTCGGCCGGCTGCCGGGACAGCGCCCGCAGCTCCTTCTCGTTGTAGCGCATGGCAGGCACCGTGGGGATCCGGGGTCCAGAACGCAGAGTGCACGCCGCACCCTCCCTCTGGGCTGCGGTCCCCGCTCGCCCTGCGGCCCGCGCCACAAAGGTCTCAGGACGCCGTCCCGGAAGTCCCGCTGGGGCAACTGCGCCTGCGCCCCGCGGACCTGCCACCCCGCCCACCGCCGCTGCGTGGCGCTGGAAGACACCCCGGCTAGTGGGACCATGAAATACAGTTTGGGGTGGAGACAGAGTCACAGCAACCCTACCATGGCGGGCGCTCCCTCCCGAGACCGACGGGCACAAGTATACGGAAAGAAAATGTTTCAGGGAAAGTCATAACGCGCGAACGATCTCGCGAGAGCCAGCACCGTGCGACTTGGAACCGACTAATTCGTTGGGAACATTGTGCGCATGCGCATCTCCCGGTCCGTCCAGCCTCTCGCGCCTTCAGATCGTTTTTTCCGGGCAGCTGGGCGGACCGGGCATGCGCACTCGAGAGGCCCCGCCCTACTTGCCGCCGGAAGTGGTTCCTTAGTCCGTGGCGCGCATGCGCATAACGAAGTCTTAGCGGTCGCCTAGAAGTTCCCGGCTGCGCGGCCTCGGGCCCGGGTGAGAAGCGGCGAGGGCTGAGGGCGGCGGTTGCAGGGCCCCTGGAGCTCCCCGGAGGGTGGGCGGGTGCGGTGCGAGGTTCCTTCGGCGGGCCGCGTACCCGCAGCGCGATCACGGCCGCCCCCGGCACGCCCTCTCGCGAGGCCCATTGGGGCCGGGTCGAGGGTCGAGGCCCAGGTGGCGCGCCCCAGCACTATGTTTTAGTCGTCAGCCTTTCGGGTCTTGGCGGGCTCCTCAGTTCCTTTAGATGTAATGCGGGAGCCCGGCGTGGTGGTGCACGCCTGCAATCCCAGTACTTGGTGGGGCTGAGACAGGAGGATCACAGGTTCGAGGACAGCCTCACCAAGTAGTGAGACTCTCATCAGTCTAGCGAGACCCTGTTTCAAAACAAAAATAAAATGGGGCTGAGGGTGTAGACAGGAGGTAGAATGCCCCTGGGTTCAATCTCCAGTACAAAAAAAAAAAAAAGTAATGCGGGGCCGCAGGATCAATTGCTGAACGTTAGCTGACCCTTTGTGCACGGAGCTCTAGGCAGGGCCTGGGCGTCCCGTGTCCACCCTTGGGCAGCTCAGAACTGCCAAAACCTCTGAGAAATAGATTGTTTGCCGGTTTTAAGGAGATAGTTTTCACCAAAAACTAATTTACCCCTGGCCCTAGCCCCAAAGACCCTCACCTCCTCAGGAGTTTTTTTGTTTTTGGTACTGGGGATTGAATCCAAGAGCTTTCTACTTCTGAGCTACACCCCCAGCACTATTTTTTTTTTTTTTTGAAACAGAGTCTCACTACGTTGCTGAGGCTGACTTCAAACCTGCAATCCTCCTGTCTTAGTTTCCCAACTACTGTGGTTACAGGCGTGCGGCACAACATCCAGCTACTTGATTCTTAAAGGCATTTCCCCTGTTCTTTGCTTTTGCATCTCTGGATAACACTTTTTATCTCTAGATTTGGCTGTTTTCAGTCATCTGTGGATTTTTCCTGTCATGGTCTACTAGACCTGATGTCTCCCACCCACTCATCCTCCCTCCCCAACTTCACCTTTGGGTTGGCCAAATCACTGGCCGTGTTTTCTAAGGTTGAAGATACTCACCATTGTTAAGACACATAATAGTTCAAGCTTTTCTTGTACCTTTTTTTTTTTCCCTTCAAATTTCCAACATCCCATATATCTGTTGGTTGTGTTTTCCAGAGGTTCGATTCCCCATCTTCCTGCTCTGCCTTGCACAGTGGAGCTGCTATCCTGGAACTTGGTACCCCTATTTTCCAGACTATTTTGTTCTCAGTCTGGCCAACTCTGTTCTACCAGAAGATTCTTGGTTGCTATTGGAAAAGTAGACGCTTTCTTTTCTTTGAGTCCTTGATTGTCTGAAAACAACTTTCTTTACCCTCACACTTAGTTTGAATATAAAATGGGTCCACAGGGATGGTTCCTCCTGGAAGCTCCAAGGGGGAACTTATGTCCTTCCTACTCCAGATTCTAGGGGAACCCCACAGCCCTTGGCTCATGGACCCTTCCTCCACCTTCAGAGCCAGCAGTACAGTATCTTCCAGTATTTCTCTGATTCTGGTATTCTCGTGAGGACCTGTGATGACATTGGGCCCCCATATAGTCCAGATGATCCTCCTCTTGGAGACTTCAAATCCATTTGCAGGGTCCAATTTGCTGTGTGAGGTCACAGGTTCTGGGGATAAGCATGTCTTTGAGGGCTGTCATCCAGTCTCCTGGAACCTGTCTCTGAGTTCACCCCTGGGTTTAAACCAGAGGCCTGCAGCAGACTTCGAACAATCTATATAGGGTGTTGGGTGATCAGAGAAAGATGCCCAGAGGTTGGGTCTCACTAAGTCTGATAGAATATGGAAATGGTGACCCGGAGTGGTCCCTGGGGTTATGAAAAGGGGGTTTTTGGCTCCAAACTTTTTTTTTTTTGGCAGTACTGGGGATTGAACCCATGGGCATTCTACCTCCGAGCTACATCCCCAGCCCTATTTTTTATTCTTTATTTTGAAACAGGGTCTCACTAAGTTGCGGAGGCCTCACTAAGTAGCTGAGGCTGGCCACAAACCTGCAATTCTCTTGTCTCAGCCTCCCAAGTATTGGAATTACAAGTGTGCGCCACCACCCCCGGCTCAAACTGTTCTTGAATATAGTCAAGAGCATTAGTCAGTGGGAGTCCAAAGATAGATGTCTTGGCTTCCAGCAAATTCTCAAAGAGCTAGAGAAATAGAAGTTAGGTTGTAGCTGGGCGTGATGGTGCACGCTTGTAATCCCAGTATTTGGGAGGCTGAAACCGGAGGATCTGGGTTTGCGGCCACCCTCAGCTACTTAGTGAGGCCTCCGCAACTTAGTGAGACCCTGTTTCAAAATAAAGAATAAAAAATAGGGCTGGGGTGTAGCTCGGAGGTAGAATGCCCCTGGGTTCAATCCCCGGTACCGCCAAAATAAAAAAAAGAAGTTAGGTTGTGAGGAGGACGTGTGGCCAGCCAGAATGGGAGTGTGGAGGAGGGAGTGAACAGAGGTTCGATCAGCTAGGGAAGGCGTCTTGAAGACAGTGGAGTTTGTTTGCTGGGACTGGCCCCGTGTGCCCTGGTTGTGCCTTCTCTGGGTGTCTGCTGCCATTTCTGGTCTCAACCCCTGCACTAGGTGGGCTGGGTGGCTTCCTCCTCACCCCCAGTCACTGAGAGGTGTCCCAGTAATCCTCAGTCCCCAGGTCTGGAGTCTCTGAAGACGGGCTCCAGCCTCATCGCTGTGTGCCTGGGCTTGGGTGGACTGCAGGCAGTGGAGGGCTTCCCGGGGAGGGCACAGCCACAGCTCTGCATTCTGAACCATCACAGTCACTCTCTTCTTTGCCTTTGCAGATTTCTACCATCCCGTAACACCCGAAGGCCTTCACCATGGACTTCCAGCATCGACCAGGGGGCAAGACTGGGAGCGGGGGTGTGGCCTCCTCCTCTGAGAGCAACCGGGACCGCAGGGAGCGCCTCCGGCAGCTGGCCCTAGAAACCATCGACATCAACAAGGTGGGTCTCTGCCACCTGTGGCAGAAGGCGAGATCTTTCAGGACAAAACAAAGGGCACACTGCAGGGCTTCTCCTCTGGTCACTGGAGAGGTTCCAGCCCAGGTGGCCTGTGCCCACAGCTTCAAAGGCCTACCAGGACACACCCCAGGGCTCAAGTCCATCAGAGAGCCATGCTTCCCCACAGAATGGCTTTCCCTGGGAATGAGGAGGCGGAGACCAGGCAAGTCCAGGTCTTTCCCGCCTTAGACCCCTGACCACAGGGCAGTGATCTTCCTCTCTCTAACGGAAAGTTTGTTTTCTCCCCAGGATCCATATTTTATGAAAAACCACCTGGGATCCTACGAATGCAAACTCTGCCTGACGCTTCATAACAATGAGGTACAGTTTCTGGCCCTGCTTTGGGGCTGGCCTGGCCCAGGCTTCCTGACCTGCCACCCCACAGAGGTCCCCTCGGCCCACCCTGACGCTATCCCTGCCTCTATCACTTCGTCTCAACCAGCCCGTTATGCCCAGTCTGATGTACCTGTCTCAGCGCCACATCTGTCCTTTTCTTGTTAATTCTGAGGACAGAGAGGCTTCTTTCTCCCTGGGCCCTTGCTTCAGAGTATGTCCATAAAAGACACTGGTTGGTACAAGTACAGGCCAAATCCCTCTGTCCCCGCCTGCGTCCTGCATTCTTGGCCCCCAACGACCTCCACTGCAGTTTGCTGGGACCTTTCTAGTCCTTTTTCCTTCTTATTGATGCCATTACATAAGTGTGTGTGAGGGCAAGACTTGCAGCCAACACCCGTAAATGGCAGCATGTATGGTTTGTAGACGATCCCGCAGATGGTAACTGGCACCTGCGGGTGGTAATGGGGCTTCTCTCTCAGTCTGAGGCCCCGCGAGGTGGGCGTGGCCCCGGGTCCTTTCTGTTGAGGCCGGGAGACTCCTTTAGTAACAAGTGGGCTTTGTTCTTTTGCACATCATGGAACACTTGGTTTGCTCTCTGATTTGCTCATGACTATCAACTACCTAAATGAGCAGTCCTGTATGTCAGGGTCTCCCCCCAACATGGGGAACACTGGGGCCAGGTTGTTCTCTGGGGTGGGTGTCCTTGGCCCTGCAGGGTGCAGAGCAGTGCCCCCTGGAGGCAAGAGCACCCGGTGAGATGCTGGGTCAATGTGTGCAACCTGCCACAGGAGTGGAGGGGCGGGTGGGAGGGCCTGAAGGTGCATAGCTTTGCCAGGCACTGCTGCGCTGTTACCCACAGTGCACCAGGTAAGCGAACGCGCGCCCCAGCAGGGTACCGCAAGCCGCTCATGGCTCCCAGGTCTGGGACTTCTCAGGAGCACACTTAGCCCCCTCACGCAGGCCTGCCAGCGCTGTTTCTTCACCCTGTCCTGGACCCTCCAGTTTCCTGTCTCTGCCGACAGAGGCTGGCCTTGCCCGTCCCCCTGTGCCCCGTCCCCGGGAAGCGCTGTTGGGTCTTCTCCTGGCCTTGATGGCACGCTTTGCTTCCTTCCCTCTGCAGGGGAGCTACCTCGCACATACCCAAGGGAAAAAGCATCAGACCAACTTGTGAGTACCTCGCTCCCCCTCCGCAGGTGCCCAGCAGCCTGCGAGTCTGCTCGCATCGCTGAGCCTCGGGGGACCATGGCTCAGAGGTGGTCTGAAGCCAGCCCAGGCTGTGACTGGGGGGGACCCTCTCCCATGTGGGTAGGAACAGAATGGGGATCATCTCCAAGGTCACACAGATGCGAGGGGAGGGCCTGACTCCGCCCATGCGGAAGTGCTACCTGGTAGCCTGCCAGACTGGCTGGAGAGTGAGGTCTCTGAGCAGAGCCAGAGGGGTGTGGGTTTGTCTAGAGGGCTCCCCAGTGGGGCACAGAGAGACTGACAGGAAGCAAAAGACACCCCTGCCTCTGCTCTCTGTCTTCCTGCTCCATGCGCACCCCGGGGCCCCTCCTGCCCTCAACCCCCTCACCTTGCAGAGGACCTCCAAGGCCGGGCCGGGGCTCCCAGCACCTGGGCCTGTGGCCTTGATGGCCCGTGTTGGGGGCTACAGTGCTGTCCTGCCTGCAGGGCCCGGCGAGCTGCCAAGGAGGCCAAGGAGGCCCCCGCCCAGCCGGCCCCGGAGAAGGTCAAGGTGGAGGTGAAGAAGTTTGTGAAGATCGGCCGCCCGGGCTACAAAGGTACGGGGGCCCGCAGCTGCCGCCCGGCATGAATGAGCTCTTTGGGCTCTGGCCAGGAGGCGCAGTGGCCCTGAGCCCCAGACTACACAGAGGCCCTGTTCTCTGGCCTTTGCACGACAGTCCTCCTCAGCCATAGCCTCTGCTGCTGTCAGGCGCACGATATGCACCTCCCCCCAGTATCAGCAGCCCCCCTCCTAGCCCAACCGCCCCCTCACTCCTCCTGGCCACCTCAGCCTCATGCGCCCTCAGCCCCACAGTCCCGATGTGACTGCTCTGCGGGGCATCATGGGAATTCTTTACTTTCTGAGGGGGAGGGCATGCAGTGGAGGGGACAGCGTGCCCAGGTGTCCCCTTCTGTTGAACTTGAACTTGGGTGTTTTCTCCTTGTAACTTCCAAAGGAGGAGGAAGAGGAGAGGGTTTTCCTCAGGAACAGCTTATTCACTGGGCCCGTTAGCCCAGAGGACTTGGGGTTACCTGAGTCAGAAAGCTGGCTAAGGGCCAGGCGGGAGTTCAGGGAGTTAGGAAGCTAGGCTGGGCACTTAGCGAGCGTTCGCAGCAAATGGTGGAGACAAACTGGGCACGATGGGCATGCCTGTAATCTCAGTACTTGGGAGGCAGAGACAGGCAGATTGCAGGTTTGAGGCCAAGCTCAGCAACTTTGCGAGACCCTGTTTCAAAATAAGTAAAAAGGGCCAAGGGTATAGGTCGGAGATAGAACATCCCAGGACCACACAAAAAAAGCAGGGACATTTTATGGACTGCCCCTCCGGAGGAGACCTGCAGTACAAAGGCCCTGGGGCAGGCTGCCTGGTGAGCAAGGCTGCCTGGAGAGGCAAGACCCAGGTGGGGGCCACTGGGCCACTACGGTGGGTCTGGCCGTGGGCCATGTAGCAGGGAGACATTGGGCCTGCAGACAGCCCCGGGATTGGGTCACCACCTCCAGCAAGCTGCCAAACTCTAAGGGCTTTCTCTCTTGTTTACCCTTGTACACAGAACCAGGGTTCGGGTTGACCCCACTTGGATCCCAGTGCAGTGGCCTGGGCCCCAAAGTCCCTGGCTTTACTCAGTGGTGTCCCAGCATCCCCGGGAGAGATGCGGGGAGGGGGGAGAGCCCATCCTGTGTGGTCTCAGCCCAGCACAGCTGTGCCCTGCATGTGGCAGATCCCTTCCAGCCCCCCTCACCAGCCCAGGGCCTCCCTGAGTCACTGTCTCCCACACGGTGGGTGGCGTTAGACCGCCCTCGGGCTCCCCAGCTCCAGGGAGGAGGACAAGTCCCCTGGACCTGAGAGCCCTATTGTTGCAGTGACCAAGCAGAGGGACACGGAGATGGGTCAGCAGAGCCTCCTATTCCAGGTGAGTGGGGCTTCAGGCTCTGGCCTGAGGGGTTCCTCAGAGGTGCCCTCTGAGAGGCGGTGCTGCCACTGGCCGTGTCCCCACAGATTGACTACCCAGAGATTGCTGAGGGCATCATGCCCCGCCATCGCTTCATGTCCGCCTACGAGCAGAGGATCGAGCCCCCGGACCGGCGCTGGCAGTACCTGCTGATGGCCGCCGAGCCCTACGAGACCATCGCCTTCAAGGTAGTGCGGCCACTGGGGTCCCGTGTCCCCCCAGGGAGGGGGGAGCAAGAAGGGGCTGCATAGGCCAGGCAGGCAGCCGCTAGCCACTGCAGGCCGGGGGCCTCCAGGGCCGGCCCTCGCCTGTTGGGGGGTCCGCCTCTTCTGACTTTCACTGCCACGAAGAAGCGGAGATCGGTGAGCTATGAAGCTGGGGATAAGCCCGGTCCATTTCACCCAGCACTCAGGCGTGTCACCCCTCAGAAAGGCCTCGCCAGGCTGGGACCCTTGAGCCCCCGCCAGCCTGCCAGCCCCCCACCCTCCGGCCTTCTGGTCCTGAAGGCTGGGGACCAGGAGCCCTCTCTGTCACTTCCGCCTGCGCAGGTGCCGAGCCGCGAGATCGACAAGACCGAAGGCAAGTTCTGGACTCACTGGAACAGGGAGACCAAGCAGGTCAGTTCCTGTGTGCCCGGGTGGTTCTGGGACCTTTGTGCCCGGCCAGGTCTGCACGCCAAGGCCCACGGGCCCTGCTGAGCCTGTCTGTCTCCTCTAGTTTTTCCTCCAGTTCCACTTCAAGATGGAGAAGCCCCCGGCTCCACCCAGCCTCCCTGCGGGGCCCCCAGGGGTGAAGCGGCCCCCTCCCCCGCTGATGAATGGTTTGCCGCCTCGGCCACCGCTGCCCGAGTCTTTACCCCCACCCCCACCTGGAGGCTTGCCCCTGCCCCCCATGCCCCCCACCGGGCCTGCACCCTCAGGACCTCCCGGACCTCCCCAGCTACCCCCGCCTGCTCCCGGGGTCCATCCCCCGGCACCAGTGGTCCATCCCCCCACATCTGGGGTCCACCCCCCTGCCCCAGGAGTTCACCCTCCAGCTCCTGGGGTTCACCCCCCGGCACCAGTGGTCCACCCACCAACATCTGGAGTCCACCCTCCTGCTCCGGGGGTCCACCCTCCTGCCCCTGGGGTCCATCCCCCAGCCCCAGGAGTCCACCCACCAGCCCCAGGAGTCCACCCTCCCCCATCGGCAGGGGTTCACCCCCAGGCCCCAGGGGTACATCCACCAGCTCCTGCAGTCCACCCCCAGGCCCCAGGGGTGCACCCCCCAGCCCCTGGGATCCACCCACAGGCACCCGGGGTTCACCCCCAGCCTCCTGGGGTCCATCCTGCAGCTCCTGGGGTCCACCCCCAGCCTCCTGGAGTTCACCCTTCAAATCCCGGGGTGCACCCCCCAACTCCTATGCCTCCAATGATGAGGCCGCCTCTCCCCTCGGAAGGCCCTGGGAACATCCCTCCCCCTCCCCCAACCAACTGAAGATGTGCCCCCCTCCCACGGCTGCTTTCCTGTTTTTCTGTATTTTCCCACAGAGAGTCCTTCTGAGCTTTTGTACTGTCCCCAGAGCCCATTAAACAGCCTCCCCCGTGTCTGCAGTGGATTGGTGTGGCTTCACTGGAGGGAGGGCTGGTTGGGGCCATGCCCACCAATGTGCAGCTCTGTCCTCCACTAGGAGGCAGTGGGTGACCCAGGCAGGCACTGTGCCCAGAGGATGCCTGGTCACCTGGAGGCCACCCTGGCCCTCCTGGGTGTCCCACTCAGCTCCCCTGCTGGGGCCTAGAGGTGGGTGAGTGAGCAGGGGGCTTTGGAGACTCTACTCCTGCCACGCCCCCGCCTGTGGATGGGACACAGGTGTCGCATCCCCCTCTGGGCATGGTCCTCATGGGTAGGGCTCTGCGCCCCTGCCATCCTGGCACTACCCCCACTGTAGTCCCCGTGCTAATTGTGGCCACAGGAGGGACTGCCCCTCAAGGACAGCTTTCTGACTAGCGCAGTCACAGGCCCAGCTCTATCTGGTGAGACCAAGATAGGTGGCAGGGCCCAGGACAGAAAGCCCTTTGAGAAGCTGCCTCCCACCTGCCCAGGCTCCCTGTGCCTTGCTGGGCACTGTCCCCCAAGGTCACCTCGGCGGAGCAGATAGAGGCCTTCCTCCCCGCACACGTTCTGTCCTTCGCCATTTAAGCCAGGCCGCCCAGCCCCTCACAGCACCCACCATGCAGGGTCCACTCGCTCGGCTGGCCCTGGTGCTCCTGGCCATGGGGACTGTGTTGGGGGCCAAGATCCTCAGGGAAGAGGAGCCAGCTACGGGCACGGGGGCCCTCCTCTTCCACAAAGATGGGGCATGGCAGCCGGGCAGCCCACAGGAGCCCCTGTGCCTGGTGACGCTGAGCTGGGCGGACAACAGTAGCAGAACCCCACTGCAGGTGGTGGGGGCCCTGAGCAGCTATGAGCATGCCTTCCTGGAGGCTGTGCAGAAGGCCCACTGGGGACCCCAAGATCTGGAAACCTTTGGGGTCTGCAGCCCCAGCGACACACAGGCTGCCCTGCCCACTCTGCAGCGCCTGGGAGCCTGGCTGGGGGCGCCAGGGGGTCAGCTGCTAGTTGTGCACCTGGCGGAAGGTACGTGGGGGCCTGGTAGCCTGTGCTCGGCATTGTTCTTGTTGAAGGGTGGTGGGGTCCTCCAAGTGAGATGGGGTGCTGCAGGGCCTCCCCCAGGCCTGGTGCCACAGGCAGCTCCTGAGGCTGCATTCCTGCTCCCTGGGATGGGGCCATGGGTTCCTGCCAGGGTGGTGGGCATCATTCTGTCATGCTGGGAGATAGAAGTCCCCATGTCCCTCCCACAGTGCCAGGGAAGGTGTCCCCTCTCCTGCCCAAGACGAAGGCTCCTCCCTATGGCCAGGCAGCCTGGGGTGCCACGGAGGGGCCTCCAACAGGTGCCGGGGAGATGGCTAGACTCCTGGGGGGGGCAACCCCACCCACAGCCTTCAGAGGTCACCACTGCCCAACTCAGTGGTCACTCTCCCTTGGACACTGGCAGGCGCAAAGAGGGACAGGGACCACTTGTGTCCCTTCAGGCAAGGTCCCCTGCACCTGGCATCCAGGGAGTGGGGCGGAGTTCCCGAAGGCCCCAGTTTGGAGAGGGGGCTCTCCTGGAGAGTCACCCCCAGCAGCTCAGGTGTCCCTGTTGTGCTGGCTGCAGTGACATGGGAGCCAAGGCCCGCACTGAGGTTCCAGGAGCCCCCACCTGGAGGAGCCAGCCCCCAGGAGCAGGCGCTGCTGGTGCTGTACCCTGGACCCGGCCCCGAGGTCACGGTCACTGGGGCGGGGCTGTTGAGTGCCCAGGTACCTGGGAGTTGCATGGGGCAGTCCCTGGGCCACCAGGAGCCATTTTTGCAAGGGAGGGGGTGGATTATTTTTTTTAAGTGCACTTGCTCGAAAGGCTCCAAGGGTCAGTGCAGAACTTTGAAGGGGCGGTAAGGGGAGCGGGTAAGTGGGGAGCGCATGGCGGGGCTGGGCGTGGCAGCTCCCCCACCCGGCCGAGCTGAGCTCTACCTCCCCAGAGCCTCTGTCCTACGCGGCATACCCGGTACCTGGTGCTGGCTGTGGACCGCCCGGCCCGGGCCTGGAGCGGTTCCGGACTCGCCCTGACCCTGCAGCCCCGTGGAGACGGTAGGTGGGCACGAAGAGGAGAGGGAGGGGACGAGATGGGGGGCAGGCGGCTGCGCTCTGCCCCAGCCCGAGTCAGCCCAGCGCTGCTGCCACCCCCGCAGGTGCCCCGCTGAGCACCACCCAGCTGCAGGCCCTGCTGTTCGGCTTCGACCCCCGCTGCTTCACACACATGACCCCGGTGCTGCTCCTGCTGCCACAGTCCGGGCCCGAGCCGCTGCCCGCACACGGGCAGCTGGACACCGTACCCTTCCCGCCACCCAGGTGCGCACAGGGCCGCAGCAGGGGGCGTGGGGAGGTGGCGGCTGCGCAGCCTCGCGCCCTCACGACTCCCCCCCACTGCGGGTTCCAGGCCGTCTCAGGAGCCCGAGGAGCTGCTGACCAGTGCGGACCCCTTCCTGGAGACGCTCACGCGCCTGGTGCGCGCGCTGCGGGGGCCCCCCGCCCGGGCCTCGTCCCCGAGCCTGGCCCTGGACCCGGGCGCTCTGGTCGGCTTCCCGCAGGGCCTGGTCAACCTATCGGACCCCGCGGCCCTGGAACGCCTGCTCGACGGCGAGGAGCCACTGCTGCTATTGCTGCCTCCCGCTGCGGCCACCGCTGGGGACCCCGAGCCGCAGCAGGGTACCGCGTCGGCGCCCTGGGCTTCAAGCCTGGCACGCCGGGTGGCCATGGAGCTGCAGGCGGCGGCCGCAGAGCTACGCGACCTCCCGGGCCTGCCGCAGACCGCGCCCCCACTGCTGGCACGACTGCTGGAGCTGTGCCCGGGGGACTCGGGCGGCCCTGGCCGCCCCGGAGACCCGCTGCGCGCGCTGCTGCTGCTGAAGGCGCTGCAGGGCCTGCGCGCCGAGTGGCGCGGGCGGGATCGGCGTGGGCCCGCGCGGGCGCAGCGGAGCACCGGGACCACCGCCGCGGCGAACGGGCCGTGCGCGCTGCACGAGCTCAGCGTAGACCTCCGCGCCGAGCGCTCCGTGCTCATCCCCGAGACCTACCAGGCCAACAACTGCCAGGGCGCGTGCGGCTGGCCGCAGTCCGACCGCAACCCGCGCTATGGCAACCACGTGGTGCTGTTGCTGAAGATGCAGGCTCGCGGGGCCGCCCTGGCGCGCCCTCCGTGCTGCGTGCCCACCGCGTACGCGGGCAAGCTCCTCATCAGTCTGTCGGAGGAACGGATCAGCGCACACCACGTGCCCAACATGGTGGCCACCGAGTGCGGCTGCCGGTGACCCTCGCACCGCTGGAACTCCCCCGCAGCGTGCCCCTTCACGTATTTATTCAGACCCCAAGTACGCCCCAATAAAGACCAGCAAGCACCCAGCTCGGGGGTTTGTGCTAGATGCGAGCCTGTGGGAGCATCCTCTGCTTTCTCGCCCGTTCTCCCGCCGCAAGCTGTCCATCCCATCCTCTGGGCCCCGGGTCCAGGCACACAGGAGCAGGGGACGCAGCACTCACTTTATTTCCCGGGAGCCGCAGGGCCACCGCGGGCCGTGGAGTAGAGTCCCGGGATTCGTGCACGGGACCCAGGCCCGCCTCAGTCCCGCCCCTTGCCCGCGCGGTGCTTCCGTCGGCCCGGAGGCCCGTCCTCCTGGTCCGCGTCGGGGCGCCGCCGCGGGGGGACCCAGGCCGGCCTTTTCCTATGCTCGGGGTCCCTGGAGTCCGGCGCCCACGGCCGACGGCCCCCTTCGCGTGTCTCCCAGTGTCGGGGCAGGGCTTCCCGGGGCTCCCGGGAGGCCCGCGGCCTCTCCTCCTTCTGCGGCCTCTCCTTGCGGGGTTTCTCTTCCCGGCTGCGTTTCTCCTTGCGCGGCCTCTCCTTGCGCGGCTTCTCCTTGGGCCCTCCTTCGGCGACCGGTGCGCGCTCCTCCCCGGTGGCTTCTCCGGTGGCCTCCCCGGATCCCCCCTGGGCCTTCTCTGCAGCCTCCAGGGTCCTGGGAGCCTGGGGCCTGCCCTCTGCCTCCCGCTGGGGCGTGGGTGGTCCAGATGGGGGAGCCCAGGCCTCCGGCTTAAGCTGCAGTGTGGACAGCGTGGGGTCTGAGGTCGGCGCCCCCCACCCCCGCAGGCCCAGCTTCCTTTCCCCTAGGATGAGGACCCCCGCCCGCAGCCCCCGAAGGAGGAGCTTACCGGGGGCGACACCGGCTCCTTGCGGGGAGAGCTTGGAGGTGGTACCCAGGGCTCAGGGACAGGCGTGGGGGCCACCGCCTCCCCAACCACAGCGTCTGGGGGACAGGGTGGGAAAGCGGTCACCTGGACGGAGGGACCTGCCACAGCGGCATCTTCCCGCGCCCCTACAGCTCCCCTCCCGGGACAGATGGAGCCCACCCTCCAGACTCCAGCCCCCTCCCCATCCACACCGGCTGAGACTTCGCTGGCTCGCTGGCTCCCTCTAGCCCTGGAAGGGGCTCCCGGACTTGAGGGGGGCCTTCCTTCGCCACCTCCCTTTTGAGGGTTGTAGGAGTGATTTTTTTGTTGTTTCGTTTTTGTTTTTGTTTTGTGGTACTGGGGATTGAACCGAAGGGCGCTCTACTTCCAACCTATAGCCCCAGCCCTTTTTATTTTAATTTCCTTTGGGGGGATACTGAAGGTTGAACCCAGAGGCTGGGCATCCCCAGCCCTATTTTACTTTTTATTTTGAAACAGGATCACACTAAATTGCTGAGTCTGGCCTTGAACCTGTGATCCTCCCGTCTCAGCCTCCCAAGTAGTGGGATTACGGGCGTGGGCCACCTTCCCCATCTGAGTGATCATTCTTTTTCTCTGGGTTTCAGGAGCACCCCTAGAAAGGGCAGGGTCTAAGCTGGGCATCGTGAAGCACACACTTGTAATCCCAATACTTGGGAGGCTGAAACAGGAGGATCACAGGTTGGAGACCAGCCTCAACAACTCAGTGAGGCCCTGTTTCAAAATAAAAAAATAAAATAGGGCGGGTAGAGGTAAAGCCTCACCAGGCAGAGGGTGTACCTCAGAAGTAGAATGCCCCTGGGTTCAATCACCAGTAACACAAAATAAATAAATGCATAAATACATAAATATAGAAAATAAAATAGGGCTGGGGGTGTAGTTCAGAGGTAGAATGTCCCTGGGTTCCATCCCCAGTACAAAAAAAAAAAACAGGGTAAGGACTCAGCCTAGGCTAGACCATGAGGGCCTATAAAAACGGGCCTTCAGCCAGGCGCAGTGGCACTCGCCTGTAATCCCAGTACTTGGGAGGCTAAGACAGGAGGATCACAGGTTCAAGGCCAGCCTCAGCAATTTAGTGTGATGCCTTAGCTACTTAGTGAGGCCCTCCACAACTTAGTGAGATCCTGTTTCAAAATAAAGAACAAAACATAGGGCTGGGGGTGTAGCTCTGAGGTAGAATGCCCCTGGGTTCAATCCCCAGTACCGCAAAAAAAAAAAATCTATAAAAGGCCAGGCGGGCCAGGCGTGGTGGCGCACGTTTGTAATCCCAGTACTTTGGGAGGCAGAGACCGGAGGATCTGGGTTCGCGGCCAACCTCAGCTCTCTCTCTCTCTCTCTCTCTCTC
>PVJS01049568.1:0-14625 GCA_004027185.1 Glis glis | reverse complement strand
ACTTTATTTTGAAACCGGATCTCACGAAGTTGCAGAGGGCCTCACTAAGTAGAGAGAGAGAGAGAGAGAGAGAGAGAGAGATAGGGAGAGAGAGAGAGAGAGAGAGCTGAGGCTGGCCGCGAACCCGGATCCTCCAATCTCTGCCTCCCAAAGTACTGGGCGCCACCACGCCCGGCCAGGTCCAGATCTTTTTGAGGGACAAAGAGAGATCAGGAGTCACCTGCCCCTTACTCCATGAAGCCCTGGGCTATGCACCATTGATCTGAAGGGGCTGTGGGTTCAGGCCAAGGTGTAGAGCTGGTATCAGGGGACTGGAGGAACTTGTAGATGGCAAGAGAGGTGTTTGGATGAGAGCAAGGAGACGCAGTTTTCTTTCTCCAGGCCCTGGGTAGGTGATTTAAGGAGTTATGACTTAGGAATGAGGGTGTCACAGATTTTGGACGTTCCTTTGCATGAAATCAAATGTTCCTCAACATGACAGCTTCAATCTCCCTGACCCCCACCTCTCCTAAGAAATTTGCAGCCTGGGCCAAGGTTTTCTCTGTGGCTGCACTTGGAAGTACAAACCTTGTGGCTTGAGATGAAACATATGCTGTTCTGGAATGCGGCTATTAGCCAAGGGGATGCTCAGAGGCCCTGCAGAATTTACAGCCATCTGCCTGGGGTTGAGCTGGGGACGTGTGACAGAGAATTGAGGGCCAGGAAGGGGCAAGGGAGGCCGAGGTCACCCTCCTCGTCTCCACCTCACTTAGGACGGGTGTCTCTTTCAACACTGGAGTGGATCTCAATGTGTTGCATTTCCTCCCCTGCGGAGACCCAAATCCAGACTTAACCTCAGATGCCATGGGCCCCAGTGGCTTTTTCCAAAGGGAACAGGTGCCGATTAGTATGGCATTTTGCATATTCTCTGAATGTTATTCATTTCTTGCCAAAAGACACAAACCATTTCCTCTGCCCCTGCCATCCTCCCCTGGGAACCTACATTTTCTGCCCTCCCTCTCCAGCCCCAAGTATTGTCCTTGCCTTGCTCTGCCATGGCCCCTCCTGTCCCCCCAGGCCCTGGGGCCCCACCTGGAGACCAGCCTGGCCTCACTGATGGGCCAGAAAGTAAGTGCTCAGATCTGTCCTTGGCCTTGAGAAGCTCAGAAATAAATTTGCTTCTTAAAATCCCCCCCCCACCCCCTGCTAAAGGCCCTGCCTGGATTTTCCCCAATGACTGCAGGAGGAGGCTGGAGAGCCTCTGACAGGGACTAATCACCAGGGCTGGGTGGGTTGTCACAGGAGGGAGGCAGCTGGTAGAGACCTTAGCCAGATCATGGGTCAGAGCGCTCCGTTCTAACGCATTTCTGGGAAATTGCTGAGCGGGAGCGACTGCAGGAAGGGGTAAGGACATAGGCTTAGGAAACTTAGCGGTTGGAAAGGAGGTTAGAGATTCTTTAATTCAACGCTGTTTGCTATTATTATTTATGTTATTGTTTTTTTCTAATTGATGAAGAATCTAAGACCTAGAGCGTGAAGAGCACTTCCTCAAGTTATGCGGTGGGTTGGTAGCAGGCCTGGGGAGAAGCTGGGACTTGTGACTGCCAGCGCGGTGCTGTTTTTGCGGGACATCTCTGCAAGCACTCCTTAGAGAAATGTTACCTTGTCCCCAGGGTGCTGTGGGGGTGGCAGCTGTCTCCTTGGAGCTGCTGCCCCCAGCATTCGAGCTTCGGCCCGGTTTCTGCTGGGATGAACATTGCCTGTCCCTCAGATGAACCCCAGAACCACATGGGGGATGTATTAGACATGCCTTGGGTGGGATCTAACCACGGGCTGCTTTTCAGAGCATGTGTTCCCCACTTTCTTTTCTTTTACCTTCTTTCCTTCTTTCTTTCTTTCATTTTGGGGGGGTACTGGGGATTGAACTCAGGGTAATTCTACCTCTAAGCTACACTCCTCACTCCCTGCCAGCCCTGTTTTATTTTTTATTTTGAAACAGGTTTTTGCAAAGTTGCTGAGGCTGGCCTTGAACCTGCAATCCTCCTGTCTCAGCCTCCCACATGCACCACTATGCCCGGCTGTGTTCCCCACTTTCGGCCCCCACTACCTAAACTGTGTTTTATACCACATATTCTGCTCCTCCACCATAGCTAATCTGACCAGGAATTGATACCAAGGCCGGCCAGTGTGCTGGCCAGAAACAGACATTCTGTTTTTCTCTCTTAAGAATTTGAAATAAAAAAGCACAGACTGTGTAGCTATTCAGTTGTAGGGAGCTAAATTAAAATCTCATAACCAAAGAAGACTGTAGTTAGGGCCATTTTATAAAGTCATAGGCAAATCAAAATTATACGCAAAGAAAAGATGAGCCAAGGAGACTCTGTGGCTCAAGAGGAGAGCAGCGAGGCCTGGTACTTCATTTATTTCTCTTGCTTTGTCCTTACAATGGCTGCCTCTATATCCACTTTGTTTTTTCTTTTGGTACTGGAAACTGAACCCAGAGGCATTCTACCTCTGAGCTGCACCCCCAGCCTTTTTATTTTTTATTTTGAAATAGGGTCTTGTTAAGTTGCTGAGGCTGGCCTCGGACCTGCAAACCTCCTGTCTCAGCCTCCCAAGTACTGGGCATGTGCCACCTCATCTGGCTTAATATCCACTTTTCATAAGAGCTGGTGGGAATGGGGTTCTGACTCATGTGACCAAAAGCACTTGGACCAAAAGTGAAGAGGTAGGGAGCATTTGAGCACAAGAGTCCTCAAATAAGCCGGGTGTGGTGGCGCACGCTTGTAATCCCAGTATTACATGCCCGGAGGATCCGGGTTCGCGGCCAGCCTCAGCTGCTTAGTGAGGCTCTCCGCAACTTAGTGAGACCCTGTTTCAAAATGAATTAAAAAAAATAGGGCTGGGGGTAGAGTTCAGACATAGAACGTCCCTGGGTTCAATCCCCAGTACCGCAAAAAAAAAAAAAGGAAGTCCTCAAATAAGCCCAACTCCAGAAGGTTGAGCAGTGCTGCTAATGGGCAAGGGACATGCCCACTCAGTCAAGACAGAGAGGGGACTTCTGTTATCCAACATGACATTACCAGGGGAGGAGAACTCAGCCATCAACTACTGCTACCTCCTTCCACCTTTCTTTAGGGAAATACTCAAATGTTGTAGGGTAACCCTAACCTGAGATGCCCTCTGTGTTGTTTTACCTCCTTGAGAATGTTGGAGCGAATGAAATGCTTAGCCGGTGGGGAAACATCAAGTTGTGTCCACTGCTATTAACCAGCACTGTCCCCTCTCCCCTGGAAATACATGTGTGTGTGTGTGTGTGTGTGTGTGTGTGTGTGTGTGTGTGTTGGGGGATGGTGGGGTGAGGAGGGCAGTGGAGATCGCAGAGGGGTGGTCAGCTAATTGCTAGGATGTGAGTTCCAGAGGTCAAAGGCATAGCCGCTCTACATTGGTTCGAGGATCCCTGGGGCTGGGCAGAAGGCCGCAGACCCATGTGGATGCCCGTGCTGGCTCCAAGCAGAGAGAAGCCCACCTGAGGACTCCCGGGCCCTTCCATCTGGAAGACAGAGCTGTATCTTGCAGCAAAACTACATCTGCCTGCCAGATGAGAGGTACCTGTAAAAACTTCCCACATCAAGCCTCCTCGTGGGGAGAAGGCTTCTTCCAGAGCCTGCTGACAACAGGGAGAGGATCCCAGGACTGCGCTTTCTTAAGGACTCAGAGATTCTTGCTTTGAAACAGGGAATCTGATGCTGCCCACACCCATCCCAGAAAGGACTGGTAACCGTAGGAGAGAGGCCAGGGTGACCAAAGTAAGCAATGGGGGGGGGGGAACAAAAGCAGATTTTCAATGAGGTCAATAAATATTGGGGAATCACTTAACACTAGTAAGAGCAACAAAAATCCCCTAGCATTTACTGAGCGCCTCCAGCATGCCAGGCTCTTGCAGACATTACTTCATTTAATCCTCTCCACCCTGTAGAAAGTGCATTTCTTTTCTAATTTTACAGAGGAAGAAACTGCGGCTCCCAGAGGATGCATTTCCAAAGATCACAGGGCTGCTACCAAGCCTGTCGCTTCATGTCTGAGTGAAATGGCAACTTCCAGATAACAGGAGACGGGTAGAGGGTAACGGGGCCCAAAGAGAGCAAGTGGGCTGCAAACCTCAGTCCTGGCCTTTTGGAACTGAGCTGATGATAGAAGAAAGGCTGGGAGCACCGAGTTCCTGAAAGCAATATGGGAGTCTTTTTAAATAAACACACCAGAGCTCGAGTCTCCAAACACGTGCCGCCCCTTTCAGAGCAGGCTCCTTGGAAAGCCGAGTTCCCTTGGAGCCATGATTGCTCAAAACGTTTTCAGAACTGCTCTCTGGCAACAGCCTTGGCCTTCGGGCTCACAGCACATTCCTTTGAAAATCTCCAGTTGTGGCAAATCTTCCTTTTCATCCTCTGGGGCAGATTTGATTGTTGGGCAAGTTCCAGGAGTTATTTCAGATTTGGGGTGAGTCACCAAACTGAGCGAGTCTTATTTGGGGTCCAGATGAGGTATGACCTGAATACAGAGAAGGGCCTAGAGTGGTAGAAGACCCCGCAGAGCCCTCGGGGGTCCAGTTCAGAGATGAGCCTAGGGACCCTGGAGCGACCAGAATGCCAGAGCCCATGCAGGGGGAGTAGGGGGTGGGGGGAGGCCTTGAGCAAGATCTAAGGGTTCTTCATAGGCGGAGACACGATCAGACTCAATCAGGGCATAAGTGAAAACACACACGGTCCCATAAAGTGGCCTGGGAAAGATGCCACATTAATAAAAGGGAAAAATGCAGAGGAATGTGTGGGGAGGGAGCTGTTAAGAAAATGCAAGTGCCTATAAACTCTGCTCCACAGTCCCACTCCCAGCCTCCAGTCATGGCTCCAGCTTGGTTTTCATTAGGACTTGAGAAAAGCCTTAAAGAAACCAGGTTGTACATGGGGGACAGCAGAGGATGGAACTGGACACTTGACTCGTGTCTGGCCTTTGCTGACCCTCTGTGGCCCCTGTCCGGTCCCTCCCCTGCCAGATGCCTCTGGGTCTGACAGACTTTGAATGATGGTCCTCATCACACTGTATGTCTTTCTAGAACTGCAGTCGTGGCAGGCCAGGATGCTAGCTAGGTGCAAGAAAAGAGGGTTAGAGAGGACCCGGGGACTGCGAGGACCATCGTTTCCATGGTGGGGCACTCTGAAACACTCTTTAGGTAATAGGAGTCATTTTTTCCTTCTTACCCCCAAATTGGCCTTGGGGACCAGCCAGTCAGTTGGCAGCTGACCAAAACCTTATCACATTTCCAAAGCCCAGCCCCACAGGAAATAGGCTCTGACAGTAGCCAGAGGGTTAGCTCTCAGGTGGAACTTCCTGGTAGTACCCACAGCAGTCCAGAAGGAAAAAGCAGCTCCAGTTTATGGAGTAGGTTGGAGAGACACTAAAAACAAAAAAAGAAAGAAAGAAAGAGAGAGAGAGAGAGAGAGAGAGAGAGAAGAAAGAAAGAAAGAAAAGAAAGAAAGAGAAAGAAAGAAAGAAAGAAAGAAAGAAAGAAAGAAAGAAAGAAAAGGTTAATTGGCAAAAATTGCCAAGTAATTACTTAGTATTTGAGAGTGTGGGGAAAAAAGACAAGCGAGAATGAAGATGAGCTAGAGTCTCAGCAACTTAGCGAGATGATAAGCCTCATAGCCGACCTGTGAAGCTGCTTACAGGACCAGAGTTGCCATGGAAATGGGGGAGCACACTGGAGCCTGAACGGCACTGGCCATGCGTGGTAGGGTAGTGGGGAGAGAGTTGAGAGGATGTGCCTTGCGGAGGTGGTGTGTACACTCTAGTGCCGTTTGTATACAAGGTTTGACTGTGGGGAGGACAGTTGTTAGAAGATTCCTGTTAGAGTCAATAAGTGCTAAAAGAGGTGACCCAGGAGGCCATAGAATCACCTTCCCAAAGGCTTCTGAACACTGAGCTGTGCTCCTATCCCTGTGCCTGGTGACGGGTCTCCAGCAGAGATCCTGGAGCCCTTGACCCATGGGGTCCTTCCCAGCCAGAGAAGTTTGACTCTTGGCTCTGGGGTGATAGCGAGGCTGTTTCGTGCCCCCCTCCAACTGCTAGGGGCTCTGTTCAGATATGGAGCTGGGCTTAGGAATCTGTGCTGAGACCCAAGGAACAGGAAGCAGCTGAGATGCCTCCAGTTAATGCTGCAATCTGAATACCCCCCAAAGGAAGGCTCAGCCAGGAGACCTGACAGGGTCTGCATTGTTCTGCCGGACAGCTGGGAGCAGCTGCAGGGCCCCCAGGGTCTCCTGGAGCACTGGGGATTGTGAGTAACCTTCAGCCCAGGCTCACAGACATCCTGAAGAGATCAGTGAAGAGCCAGCCTGTCTGGTACGGTACCGGCTTGGGCAATGTTCATTGGCCAATGAAAGTCAAGGTCGGAGGACTCTGAGAGCTTATAATCTACCTAAAAAGGGTCACAATGACATGTTTGGGAGGGATGGAAAAAAAAAAAAACTGGGAATGAAGGGATCTGTTGGGGTGGAGTTGAGAGACAGGGCCCTCCTAGCATCTTTCAGAGCAGTTAGCTAAGGGATCCACATTCCCAGCCCAAGTGCCAGATGGCATTAATTGTGCCATAGGCCAAGCCATTTCCTGCTGACTTGGGAAACTGTCCCTCCCCAAGAGGGAATCGTGTCAAAGAATCACAGCTTTAGAGCAAGAAGTGACTGCAAAGATCATCCACCTTAAAAGCTCCACACAGCAGGGCCTAGACGAGCGACGAAGCCCATCCGAAGTTACATCTCTCGTTAGTGGTACCACCAGAACATCAAACCCAAGTCTCCAGACTTGAAGACTGGTGGTCAATTTGTTGCTAATCTACATGAAGCCACTGGACCGACCAACTGGCATGGGAGGGGGGCAAAGAACCAAGGCCAAAAGAGCAGAAATTGGACAATGTAGCATGTACTTTTCAGCACAAAGCGATCAACATGCAAAAGAGATGCAAAATTAGAGGGACTAAGCATTACAGATCTGGGAGGAGGTGGAGTACAGGGCTATAAGTCCATAGACCTCAGTTTCAGTTCCCATTCTACCACTCGTTCACTATGTAATTCGGAAAACTTTACTTACTCTCTCTGTGCCACCATTTATCTATCTGTTAAGTGGGGCTAAAAATATTATAGGAGTCTTATGAGAAATAATATATGTAAAAGTACTTTGCACAGGAATGGTCTAGGTGAATGTTAGCTGCTATTATAATTACTGGGAGTATCCAGGGATAGTACTTGGGATTCTCCTAGGAAATCTAATAATTGACAAGACTTTCTACTTCATCTGAGACAGGTTCAGACTCAGGAGCTGAATTAAGGAGGGCAATATCATATCCAAGTCTCAGATGGAAATTTAACACAGCGAGGAGACTTTAGCATGAAGATTTCCAGTCTTTGGTTTCTGCCCAGAGAGTTCTGGCCTCCCTGGGAGGGTGCCTCTTACAGAAGAGGCCAAGACCTCTCAACTTCAACGGGATCCCTAAGAGCTGTCTGGGGGAGAGGGGGGCGTAGGGAGAAGAGGAGAAGAAAAAGGGACTGCCAGCCACAAGGCCCACAGCCTCCAGCCAAAGCCAGTTGAATGTGAAGAGACAAAGACATCCTCTCTCTCTCTTTTTTTTTTTTTTTTTTGCGGTACCAGGGATTGAACCCAGGGGCGTTCTACCTCTGAGCTACACCCTCAGCCCTATTTTTTTATACTTTATTTTGAAACCGGGTCTCACAAAGTTGCGGAGGGCCTCACTAAGTAGCTGAGGCTGGCCGCGAACCCGGATTCTCCGGTCTCAGCCTCCCAAGTACTGGGATTACAAGCGTGCGCCACCAAGCCCAGCCAAAGACATCCTCTCTTGTATGCCCAATGGCTCTGCTCTCCTGACTTTTGGTACTAGGCTTGGGTGGGAAATTGTGACTCGAGCATTAATCTAGAAGATGCAGCACAGGGTACCCGGGGCGGGGAGGGTTTTGGGGAAGGGAGGTCTAGAGCAGCAGCTTTCCATAGGTAAGGCCCTGCTGTGCAGGCTGAGGTCATTGCTGGCAGGAGCTCCCCACTCCTTGCAGACGCCTGCAGGTCTGTTTTAATATCTGCAGCAACCACATTCCTAAGCAGGGTGGGTAAGAGCCTTTCTGGACAAGACTGCTTTCCATCAGAAATTATTCCAATTCACCAGGGTCAGATATTTTAGAGAGAGCTGAGTTTTTTTTTTTTTTTTAAGGAGGAAAATAAAAATTCAGAGAGAACGACTAAATGCAGGAAGCAGGAGCTGAGTAAGGTCCTAAGGGCTGGAAAATGGAGGAGGGACTACGTGAGGGACAGAATGGGACAAAGGTACAGTCAGAGTGCTGGGAAGGAGGCCTGTCTTTGGATCTAGCCCTTCTAAGCCCTTCTTAGATCCTGTTGAGTTTCCCTGTCACCATCACTCACTCGTTCATGCTTGCATTCATCCACCCATCCAGTCAACCCACACTGACTGCCCACTCTAGACTCGAACTCTTTCTCTTTTTAGCAGTGCTGGGGATTGAACCCAGGGCTTCGCACATGCTAGGCAAGCGCTCCACCATTGAATTACATGCTCAGCCCTTGACTACCACTCTGTATGCCAAGCGCTGGGCTAGGAATACAAAGACGTTGTATTAGCTATCCATTTCTGGGTAACAGTTTATTATAACACATAGCATCTCAAAACAACACCATTTGTCATCTCCCAGTTGCTGTGGGCCAGGAGTCTGGGCACAACTTCTCTGGGTCCTCTGCCTTTGGGTCTCTCATGAGCCTGTAGTCAAAGTTTTGGCCAGGGCTGGGGTCCCCTCTAGAGGCTCACTTCCAGGGTTATGTGGTTGTTGGCAGAATTCAGTCTCTCAAGGGTGATTAGACTGAAGGCCTCAGTTCCCAGCTTGCTGGGGGCCAGACGCTGCCCGCATTCCTTGCCACACGGGTCTCTCCAACATGGTAGCTAGCTTCATCAAAATGTGCAATGTACCAGGGGTGGTGGTGCACGCCTGTAATACCAGGGCTTGGGAGGCTGAGCCAGGAGGATCGCAGGTTTGAGGCCAGCCTCAGCAACTTAATGAGACCCTGTTTCAAAATAAAAAATAAAAAGGGATGTGAGTGTAGCTTGGAGGTAAAATCCCCCTTGAATTCAATTCCCAGTACCAAAAAAACAAAAACTGCAAGGTGAGAAGCCAAGAAAGAGTTGGCCAGCAGCACAGGAGTCCTGATCTCATGTAATCTGAGGATGGAAATGAATCCCATCATCTTTGCCATGTTCTGTTGATGACAGACAAATTGCAGGTTTCACCCATGCTCAAGGACAAGGGATACCACAAGGGTATGAATGTCAGGAGACAGGGATTATCAGGGACCATGTTAGAGTCTACCTGCTCCTGAAGCCCTCAGATAGCTCAATCAGCAATACTGACTGTTATATAGTAGTATAACAATAATAATAATGGCCAATGCCATGTATTGAATGCTTATAGTGTGCCAGGAACTGTATACCTGTATAGACACAGACACAGACACACACATATATACATACATATACATACACACACACACACATATATATGCTGTGTGTGTGAGTGTGTGTGTGTGTGTGTGTGTGTGTGTGTTATTGGGGATTGAACCCAGGGGCGTTTTATACCTCTGATCTACACCCCAGCCCTATTTTATTTTGAGGGTCTCACTAGCATACTGAGGGCCTTGCTAAGTTGCTGAGGCTGGCCTTAAACCTGTGAAGCTCCTGTCTCAATCTTTCAAGTACTGGGATTACAGATGTGTGCCATCACACCCTGCTACATATATGCTTTTAATGCCTACTAAGTAAGTATAATTATTATCCTCTTTTTAGGTAGGGTAACAGACATTCAGAGAGATTCTAGTATTGAGAAAGCTAGGAATTTGGCTGCTCCCATCTGTCAGAATTCAGTCTTTGCCCCTACCCGCTTCGTTGTATGACTTTAAAATAAAGGGCAAATCGGGCATGGTGGTGCACACCTGTAATCCCAGTACTTGGGAGGCTGAAATAGGAGGATTGCAGGTTTGAGGCCAGCCTTAGCAACTTAGCGAGACCCTGTCTCAAAATACAAAATAAAAAGGGCTGGGGGCATAGCTCAGAGGTAGAAGGCCTCTGGGTTCAACTCCTAGTACACAGATAGATCGCTAAATAAATAATAAATAAATAAATAAATAAATAAATAAATGGTAATATAACATGGACAGTGCCCTCTCCGTCCTTCTGTTCGGGGCTCTGGGAAGGCTTCTCGGAGGCGGTCACAGGAGCCAAGCTGGGGTTCAGGGAGCGGAAGGGACACAATCCTTTGCTCTTGAGGAGCCCTTGAGGCTCAAGTGGGGAACCAGCCCCCAGGAGGAGCGCAGCAAGTGCAAACCCAACAGCTGTCTGAAGGAGCTGGAGGAGCAGAGGCCAGTGGCTGTTTAGATTAGTGTCCTAATTGGCTGAGTGTTAGCAAAGCCTCTTGTGTATACAATGGGAATAGTTAATCTTGTCTATTTGTATATCCACTCATGTTCTGTCACTCCCCAGTCTTCTCAGTTGTCTGCCTCTTACTGTAGGTTTGAGGCCCAGGGAGGGCTTAAGTCTCCTCGGCTCTTTCCCCTGCCCCTGGCACTGGTGGGCTCAGGAGGAAGGTGTAAAGGAGGAAGATGATTTAGAACCCCCATCCCTGCTCTGATTCACCCTCAGGAGGCCCTCCTTCCTGCAGTGCCCATCTCCCCACGCGCCCATTCCCATACATTTGCACCAAGTAGAAGCTAGGCATTATCATTCCAGATGAGAAGTCCGAGGAGAGGCTCAGTAACTTGCTGGTGTCACTCACCCAGCCAGCAAGGGCCAAGCCAGACTTGAACTTGGGCCCAGCTCTCTCCCTCTCCTGCACTGTCTCCCTTGGTCCGGCGGCCTGCCCCACAAACCAAGGTCATCAGCGATTTCCTTGTTCCAGAAGCTTTGAGGGCCTCAGTTCGCTGCTCGTGTCAATCTGCCCACGTGCTTCTGCCAGCCTTTCAAGGCCCTTCAGTGCTTGTCCCCTTCCCCTGCCCTGAACCCATCTTTACTCTGTTATGGAGTTGTGGCAGCGATACAGCTCAATGATAGAGCACTTGCGTGGTATGCATGAGGCCCTGGGTTTGATCCTCAGCACCAAAAAAAAAAAAAGAATGTCAACTCTATTACTAGTTCTTCAGGAATGAGGCCAGGCTCCCCAACTCCCTGAGACATCCTAGTTTGTTGGTTCCCTCTCTCTCTCTCTCTCTTTTTTTTTTTTTTGTCAGTACCGGGGATTGAACCCAGGGGCATTCTACCTCCAGGCTACACCCCCAGCCCTATTTTTTAATTCTTTATTTTGAAACAGGCTCTTACTAAGTTGTGGAGGGCCTCACTAAGTAGCTGAGGCTGACCTCGAACCCGGATCCTCCGATCTCAGCCTCCCAAGTACTGGGATTACAAGTGTGTGCCACCACGCCCGGCTTGTTGATTCCCTCTCTAATCAAATTGTGTAGACACCTTCTTTAGATCAGGGACCACAGTGTAAACGTCTCCCATGACACTCTAAACCCAGGTATGGAGAAAATATTTATGAATAAGTTAATAATGGAAAAAGAGAAAGATGGAAGAGAGGCGCGAGGGGGGGGGGATGCCTGGGAATCTGAAGATCTTCTTTCAGATGCACAAGAGTCTTCTGACTGAGGGACCTCCTGCCCATGTCACCATGCACTTTCCTCTCTGTCTCTCCAGGCTGCCTCCTTCCTTGGAAGCCTGTCTTTGGTCTTCAGGTAGCTGTTAACAATTTTCTTCCCCTTCGTGACCCGAGTGTGATGAAAATGCCTCTTTGTAATTGCTCCAGGCTCCGCTGGTCAGACACGCACTTCATCCATTTGTGGGGGTGGGGATGGGGCAAGGAGTTCTAACATCTGGTGCTGATCATGACAAAGACCCGGGAAGGGATGGAGAGGAGAAGTCCACTATTCAATAACATTATGTGACCAGATTTGCATTTGGGGAATATTATTCAGAGAATTATAAAGAAATGACTATATAAATGAGATAAAAAGAAAGTTAGAAGCCGGGCGTGCACGCTTGTAATCCCAGTACTTGGGAGGCGGTGAATGAAGGATCGCAGGCTCCCGGCCAGCCTCAGCTACTTAGTGAGGCCCTCTGCAACTTAGGCCCTGTTTCAAAATAAAAGAATAAAATTGGGCTAGGGGTCTAAGTTGGAGGTAGAATGCCCCTGGGTTCCATCCCCAGTACCACACACACACACAAAAAAAAGAAAGTTAGAGAGGTGTTGGCTTCCCCAGTCTCGACTGGTCTTACATACAACTACAGGCTACTATTGATCAAGCACTTTCTATATGCCAGACACTTTACTAGGTGTTCTACAAAAATGATCATGTTTAGTCTTCAAAACAGTTTTATAGGCCCCCAGCAACTTAGAGAGATCCTGTTTCAAAATAAAAAGTAAAATAGGGCTGGGGTTGTAGCTCGGAGGTAGAATGCTCCTGGGTTCAATCCCCAGTAACACACACACATACACACACACACACACACACACACACACTCTCTATACAGTAGCATTTATATTATCCCTGTTGGAAACTGAAGCTCATAGTGATTCAATATTACACATAAAGCATAAAGGCTGGGGGTGTAGTTCATTGGCAGAACACCTGCCTAACATGAGGGAGGCCATGGGTTCTATCCCCAACACTGCAACAAACAAACAAACAAACACAATCACATGAGAGTCAGGATTTGCGCTCAGACCTCCTGACCCTAAACCTTTGACTTTGATCTCTGATGTCAGTGGATTTTTTTGTTTGTTTGTTTTTGCCAAGAGGTGTCTAATAAAAGTACCTATTGCTCCTCTCAGGCTGGGGCTTGTGCTAAGAGGGCGCTAGGAGAAAGCCCCAGGTTGAGGTCCCTCCTACTTTTCGAGGAGGGGCCTGGAGTCTGGGCTCCTACCCATCTAGCTCAGGCCTCTGCTTTGCAATTTTGCAGAAGGGTGCAGCTGGCAGGAGAGTTGCATATTTTAGGCCCCAGGCTGGATCTTCTTATCTCAGGGAGACTTGATTTACTTCCCTCTATCTTATCGCAGTCCCTGGCCCTGGTGATGGATTTCACCTTAGGTATTTGCATGGGGAGCGGCTGCTCCTTGCCAAGGGCTCTCCCCCAGACAGATGGAGAGGAGATGGCTCTGTGCTCCTCACTCTTGGATCCACCCTTCACTTCCTGCCTCCCCCAGCTCAGGTGGCGAGAGGAGGGTCCTGCTCTTAGGGATTGGAGAGGCAGCTGCTTAGCAAGAATAAATGAACCAGATTCAGCCGAAGCCTGCCCTTATTTGAGATGTGTCAGGGGGAAGAGGAGAAGAAAAAATAATATCTGTGTAGTGCTGTTCTCTTTGTTATGATCGCTCATTTGTCTTTTCAAATTTAATCTTCATGACAACTGAAAGAAGCAGCTTCGCCAGGTGCGGTAGTGTACACCTGCAATCCCAGTGCTTGGGAGGCTGAGAGAGGAGGATTGCAGGTTTGAGGCCAGCCTTAGCAACTTAGTGAGACTCTTAGCAACTTAGCAAAAACTTGTTTCAAAATAAAAAGGGCTGGGGGTATAGCTCAGAGGTAGAACGTCCTTGGGTTCAATCCCCAATACTAAAAAATAAAATGAACAAGGGAAGCAGCTTCTGTGTTCTCTTTTTACAGATAAGGAAACTGAGGTCCAATGGAGCTAGGACAACACAGACAATAAGTAAAGAGCTGGGCGTCCAACACACCTGCTGAAGTTAAACCTTGTGCATCTCTCGTGACACATCGCGAACATAGCTTTCTATTTGGGGACTACATCATAGCCATGGATTCTCGCTTTTCCTTCTTCAAAACAAGAGTGTGGCTTAGACAAGGGCAGTGATGGTGGACTCACAGGGAGGGAGCAGGGCCAGCAGCAAGGGGTGTCATGCTGAGCCAAGGGCTGAGGGTCCAGAAGGCACTGAGTCAGCCCCCTTCTCTGCCTTCCCTGAAACAACCTCCACAAGGAAGCCTTGACTCCCTTCCATCCATGTTATGCTGCAAGAGACAGTCAGAGCAGACCCGAGAGGAGGAAGGCCCGTGGCGCTCACCAAGGTCTCCTGTGTGCTGGGTGTGGAGCCAGCAAGTTCACTTATTTGATGAAATTTCCTAACAGTTTCAGGAGAGTTTCCACTCTCCTCCTTTCTGAAGAAGCGGAGGCTCAGAAAGATGGGACAATTCGCTTGTGGTCTCGTTGCTGGTCTCATCATCAAATCCAGATGATCTGACCCTAAATCTGTTAGTAAACTAGAAACCTCTCTTTCATGTGGATCCTGGATTGTGGGAGGTGGGAGCACTCAGAATTGCACCTTACAGTGCCGGTCGTGGTGGCGCACGCTTATAATCCCAGTACTTGGGAGGCGGAGACCAGAGGATCCCCGTTCGCAGCCAGCCTCAGCTACTTAGTGAGGCCCTCCGCAACTTCGTGAGACCCTGTTTCAAAATAAAGGATAAAAAAAATAGGGCCGGGGTGTAGCTTGGAGGTAGAATGCCCCTGGGTTCAATCCCCGGTACCGC
>PVJS01049567.1:0-14630 GCA_004027185.1 Glis glis | reverse complement strand
AGAGAGAGAGAGAGAGAGAGAGAGAGAGGAGAGAGAGAGAGAGAGAGAGAGAGAAAGAGCTGAGGCTGGCCACGAACCCGGATCCTCAGGTCTCCGCCTCCCAAAGTACTGGGATTACAAGCGTGCGCCACCACGCCCGGCCACCTCCATTTGTAATAGGCAAAGTCTGGTGCAATCAATACTGAAGGATCTTTAAGGACAGGCAGTTGCAAAGCATTTCCATGCAGCAGAGCCAGATAGACCCAAGAACAAATCACAACTTGGCCACTCACCAGCTATGTCACTCCCAACCTCAGTCTTATTGTCTATAAAATGAAATTTCTGGCAGTTGTATATATGTTGAATTAGTGAATGAAAAAATGCATGTATACATTTTTGTTGGTGGGATTAGGAAAAGTATATGTAAAGCATTTATTGTAGTACATGGCACAGAGTCAAAAAGTAAATAAGTATAAATAGTTTATTTAAATAATCCAACCTTTCTCCACACTGAGTATCCTCAAATATGCTCATCCAATATGTGTGTAGTACAGAACTAGCTGGGGGTGGAGGGAGCAAAACCCCTTTCTCAGATTTATACAAGCCAGGACCAGTGCAGCTTCCACGTGCCCGGATCTGAGGAAGAAAAGCTTGTGTTACCTAGGGGTATTACCCATTGAGAAGAGAAGCCATTCTACCCACTTGGCTGTGTTGGTTGGACTTGCTATCCTTCCGTACATATACATGAGCTATTCAGTGATTTTGGAAACAAGTTTTGAAGGAGTTGTCTTTAATCAGGAACCTAATAGTAATGACAACCATGACAATAATAAACATCACATATGCTGGGTACCTTTCATGGATTATTATGTTTATCTTTATAAAACCATGCAGGAGACACATTATATCACCTCCATGCTACAGATAAGGAAAAAGGGGCTCAGCAAACTTAAGTGTAGCAGACACCAGTGTTTATGTACCAAATAACCCCCTTTCTTCCTCACTGGTCAAGCCTAAATTTTCATGTGGTACTGGGGATTGAACCCAGGGACATTCTACCTCTGACCTATACCACCAGACTTAATTTTTATTTTGAAATGGGATCTTGCTAAGTTGATGAGACTGGCCTCAAACCTGCAATCTTCCTGTCTCGGCTTCCCAACTACTAGGATTATAGGCCTGTGCCACCATGTCCGGCTAGCCAAGCTTAAATTTTATTTGAGTCCTTGTCACCCCTCCCCAAGTGGCTCTGGCTTGCATACAGATCTGGGGGGCATCACAGGGATCCCATTCTCCTTGTAGGGGATTGACATAGGTGGGAGCAAGTGACCTAGTTACTATGTTCAACTATTCATAAGGGAAGTCTGCTGAGGGAGTTCTGGGGGAGGGATTACTAGCTAACAAAAAGTGGCATGTGAATCCCAGAACTTGGGAGACTGAAACAGGATTGTAGGTTTGAGGCCAACCTTAGAAACTTAGTGAGACCCCTATTTCAACATAAAAAATAAAAAGGGGTGTGGAGGGTATAGCTCTGAGGTAGAAGGCCCCTGGGTTCAGTCCCTAGTACCACAAAAATAAAGAGAGGGAGGGAGGGAGGGAGGGAGGGAGGGAGAGAGAGAGAGAGAGAGGTGGAAAGATAGTTTTCTTTTTGTACCATTAGATGCTGTGTCTGGTTGTGACTCAAGGAACCCAGAAGCTGATGATACTGATATATTGAAGATGACAGAGTCGAAAGATGAAAAGAACTTGGGTTCTCCTTGACATATAAGCCACTAAGTTAGCAGCTCTAGAGAAGTTCTACCTTAGACTTCATAATAAATGTGAAAATTAGTTTTCCTTCTTTCAGCCTTTGAGTTTTTGCTACTGGGTTTTTGCTACTTGCATTCAAACCCTCTTAGCAGATTAAGAAATTTGGTGAAGGTCGCACATCCAGGAAATGGCAAGTCCAGCTCTTAACCTCCCTGCCCTCTCAGCTCACCTCACCTCCACCCCAGCCCAGGCCCCCAGACTAGCCGCAGACCTGGAAGCACAGAATGGGACACCTGAACAGCATCAGGAAGCTGAGCACCCCGGGGGGTCACTGAATGGAAGAGGGGGAAACAGAAAACTGGATGGATCATCCCTGGGAGGACGCCCCAAGCCACTCTCATTTCTTGTATCAGTGCTCTTCCAGATCTGAGAAATCCTCCTCCTGAAGAATTTCCCCCCCACTCTCTGTCTTTCCATCTCCTTGTCCCACATGGTCCATACACACTTTCCCACCATGCTTCTGTGTTCTCAAGAGTTCATTGTTTTACATTACTTTCCTCAAAGTTCTAGGAAAGCTATGGTTACATATGCTTTTAGTTAGACCAGTGTTGTGGGTCTGTCCAACTAAAATCACGAAGTTTTTTTTTTGTTTGTTTGTTTTTTGCGGTACTGGGGAGTGAACGCAGGGGCGTTACCTCCGCACTACGTCCCCGGCCCTATTTTTTATACTTTATTTTGAAACTGGGTCTCACGAAGTTGCGGAGGGCCTCACTAAGGAGAGAGAGAGAGAGAGAGAAAGAGAGAGAGAGAGCTGAGGCTGGCCGCGAACCCGGATCCTCCAGTCTCCGCCTCCCAAAGTACTGGGATTACAAGCGTGTGCCACCACGCCCGGCGTACGAAGTTATTTTTTAAAATAATTTTCAGTGGAAAGTGCTGGAGCCACATGTGGTTTCATCTTTTCTGTTATGAGCTTGAATGTGAAGCAACATGAATTTGATTCATTAAGATACTACAATTAATCTTTTCAATGCAATTTTCACCATGTTTTCAATGGTTAGAAAGTCACTTATGCATTGTCTGAGCTCCACCTTCCTGTATAGTTTATCCTGAATGAATAATGATTGGTCTATTCTTATTTCTCCCTTTTATTTTGGATTTCCCCAACCTTGGATCTTGGTGGAGTTAGTACCATCTGAGAAAGGCATTCAGAGCAAGTTTTGGGTTTTTTTTTTTTCCAAAACAAAAACAGTTCTACACTACATACGCATTAGCTGAGCAGACTGCAGGGTGCTCAATGCAGAAGATTGGATTATTTAGATAAATTACTTTGTACTCATACAGTAGAATACTATGGAGTCTGAGCCAAAAAAAGATAAAGCCCTTTGTGTATTGATATGATACTCTCTCTAAGATAGATTGAGAAGAGAAAAAAACCCAAATGCAGAACTGGGGATATAGCATTTGTATTGGCCAGCATAGGTCAGGTTGTGCTTGCAGTTACAAATTAACCACGAAATCCTACTGACAACACAGCACAATGGCTTATTTCTAACTCGTGCTGTATGTCCACTGTAGGTTGGCAGAGGCTCATACTGCCCCTAATCGTTCAAGGAAGCTCCAATAACTCATACTGCTGCCATCTGGACACATGGTTTTCAGGGTTGTTGTCTCATAAGAAAGTTGTAGACTATCTCAGACAGGAAGTGGCAACATATATCCCACCTGCTCACAACCATTGTCCAGAATTTCTTAAATGAACTTCCCTAAATAAAAGGGAATGGTGTGGTATTCTCTGAGCCCATAAAGGAGATGAGAACCAGACAGAGGGCAGCAGTTTCCTTGGCACTGAAAGCTTCTATTTGAGTTTTTTAAAAGAAAAATAAGGAATATATATGTATACATGTGTGTGTGTGTGTGTGTGTGTGTGTGTGTGTGTGTATTTACATATATGTTCATGTATAATATATCTCTAGAAGGATGGACAAAAAGAGAAAGTAAGTAGCAAGAAAGTGAGAGGTGCAAAGTTGGTTTTTCAATGTTTACCTTCTTGTATCTTTTGACTTTTGAACCATTTGTATATATAGTCATCCTTCAGTATCCACAAAGGATTGGTTCAAGGACCTCACCTGGATACCAAAATCCACAGATGCTTAAATCCCTTGTAGTAAAAAATGGCATAGTATTTTATATAACTTGCACATGTCCTCCCAAATTGTTTAAATCATCTCTAGATTAATTAACATACCTAATACAATGTAAATTCTATGTAAATAATTGTTATACTATATTATTTTAGAACTAATAATAAAAAGTCTGTGTATTCAGTATAAATATAATTTTTTAAAATGTTTTTGTGCTGAGATTAAATCTAAAAAATGTTTTTGTGCTGAGATTGAATCTACAAATGCCGAAGGCACATACACGGAGGTCCAACTGTATTTTCTATTGAGAAAAAGCCTCAATTAAGGAATAAAATAAAAATATGAATTTCTCCTTTAAGGAGAAAATAGCATCTAAGTAGAAGTGCACTTACCAGCAAGATCGAAGTTTGAAGGAAAAAATTCAAAGCAAATAGATTTTCTAAGAAACTACTGACACAAAACTATAAGTTTTTAAATTATTAACTTTAATGACAAATAAGAAGCAATATAATTCCTCCTTTCTTTTCATGGATATTAGATATTCTTGTTTTTAAAAGAAAATTAAACAAATAAGTTTCACCAGAAAATTCTCAACTAGGTATTTTCAGAGTATGGTTTGAGAAATCTAAATCTCTTTGGGAGCATCTGTGAGGTCAAAACTGTTTTCATAATACTATGGAGTCATTTTTTTCTTTTTTACTGTATTAGTCTGTTTCATATTGCTATAACAAAATACCTGTGGCTAGGTACTTCATAAAGAAAAGAGGTTTATTTAGCTCTGGATTACAAATTCTGGAGGTCCAAGAGCATAGTGCAAGGTTCCCCCTGGCTATGCCACAATATGGCAGAGAAGTACAAAGGGAACAGGCTGCACACAGAAGGGACAAAGCACATGGGGTGGCCTTGCCTAATAACAACCTATTCTTGCAAAAAACCACTCACTCCTTTAAGCCAACATTAACCCCTTCTGAAGGCAGAACTCCTGTGACCTTAAAGGGCCCCATGTCTTAAAGGATGCACCCCTTCAACACTGCCATACTGGGGACCAAGCTTCTAGCACATGAACCTTTAGGGAACACACTCAACACATGCATATCCAAACCATAGCATTCACTCTCATTCTCTCAAGTGCACATGAGCATCTCAAGTATACCAGAGGCTCGCTGATGTGTGCTATCACAACAGACTGAATTTGGAAATAGATATGAGAATCCAGTTGTCTTCTAACAGAGGGAATTACTCTAAATTATAGAGATTTCCCAGGCATCAAAACGATTTAAAAAATTTTTTTTCAAGAATATAAAACAGTGCCATTCTTCACTAATTAAAAAAATATTCTTTATAAAATGTTGGTATGTGTGTTAACTGGTAATGAGTTTGTTATTATAGTTTCAATAAATTAATAAATTATTTTACAACAACAAGTCTTGTAATATTAAAGTTAAAATGGCTCAAGGCCGGGCGTGGTGGCGCACGCTTGTAATCCCAGTACTTTGGGAGGCGGAGACCGGAGGATCCAGGTTCGCGGCCAACCTCAGCGCGCATACACGCGTGATCTCCTCTTTCTCCTCTCTCTCTCTCTCTCTCTCTCTCTCTCTCTCCCTAGTGAGGCCCTCTGCAACTTCGTGAGACCCGGTTTCAAAAATAAAGCATAAAAAAAATAGGGCCGGGGATGTAGCGCGGAGGTAGAACGCCCCTGGGTTCAATCCCCGGTACCACAAAAAAATAAATAAATAAATAAAATAAAATAAAATGGCTCAAGTCTCTTTACTGGACATCCACTGGGCATTTTTCAGATCCCCTCATTGTTTTCTTCTCTTACTTGGTGCTTCATTCCTAGTGTCACAGATAAAATGCCACACAGTGAGGCATGGCAGCTGGCACCCTGAGCACTGAGGAAGGGGCCACCCAAAAAGGTAAGGGGACTTAGCTTCCTATGAAGCAAATTAGACCAATGGGAAACAGGAGATGAGAGCAAGTTAGGCAGACACATGTCTCTACTTTCTTCCCTCCATGATGAGATTTCCCCTTGAAATCCTCCAGAAAAGTCACATGTACCAAGTAAAAACATATTGCTCTATATCTCCTTGCAGCTCTTCAGGAAGTTGAAGCCAAGATAGTGTATCACGCCACATAGCTTCATGTCTTTTCTGAATTCACTTCAGTTGGTTTTTGTCATCCTTACCAACCAGGCTTATACCTCCAAAATGGTCATGTTTCCTTAAATTTCCCAAAGAAACCATGAAAATGAGGCCATTGAGTTTAGAAGCTTTACTAAAGGTTGAAAGGTAGCAGCTTGCCGGGCTCTGTACCAGCAGGGCATGGGATGACGATGAAAAAAATGCTCTTGAGACTTTATTTCTGGTCTCGAAGAGGTGAGAGGGGAGAAAAGCAAGAGAGCCAAACTCCCCAAAGCTCAGCTCTTCCTTTGATTACAGGTTTACAGAATTAAGGCTGGGACATCAAATCATTGATTGTCTCTGGCTCAGGAGTAGAGCATTGGGTTAGGAATGCTTTAGAAGATAAGTTGTTATCTGGCAGTTTTGCAAGAGGGGTAGAGATTGCTGTCTTCAGCAATCTCCTTGAGGCAGTCTTCCACCTTAAAGAAAAGCAAGCAAAAAGGTGTAGTAAAACCAGAGGAAATAGCTTAGATAGCGAAGGGGCATTGAGGTCACTATCTTCAGTTCCCTCAAGAAAGGCAGTCTTCTGCCAAATCAAGCAAAAACTTATAAATCTTTAAGCCAATATTTTTTAGACTTAGAACAGTTTCCTACAAAAGTTCAACACAGAAAATGCTTTAGGACTGAATAATATGACTTAGGATTCCAGCCATGATGGAATAGTTTGTTTTGTGCTAACCCTTTCTTCAAAAACAGCTACAAATGTTAGACAAAACACATAAAGCAATTGCCTGGAGGCATTGGAGACAACAAGCACAAGCAAGACTTGAAGGGAAGAAGCCCATGGTGGGCACTGTGAGGTCTGTGAGACCTGCCTGGAGGAGGTCAAGAACAAAGAACTCCAGGGAAGGTGGGAAGATGCCTCTAACCATCCCCCTACCCCAGCCCCATAAATTTACCTGCTCTGGCCCTGGAGAAATACAGGACTGCTTTGCTCTCCCTCCCTCCTACTGCCCCATAAAAAGCCCCAAGTCTGTAAGGAAGGGGCTCCTCACGCTCATGGACTCTCTCTCCCAGTCAGGTGCCCCCTCTCGGATTTTATTCAGAATAAAATCTGTTTCTGCTGTTGAGCTGTGCTCCCTTTATCCCCATATTTGTTGACACCCATGACATGCATTCCACAGCCACCTTAGATATTTTCTGAGTGTTATGGTGGGAGCGGCGCTGTGGATTCCTTCCTTCAATTCAGATCTTCAATTCAATTCTGAAGAGAGGAATTAAAAACTAACAGTCAGGTCGGTTGCAGCTTTAACAAAATTTTATTACAAAGTCAGTAAGAGATAGAAAAAGAGAAGAGGAAAAGCAGCGTGCCTGGAAGACACGCTGGAGAGCTGGAAAGTGGAACTCTCCCCCCACTTAGACCCCAGACTTTAAATACAATTTCCACTTTGGTATGTTCTTATCAGCATTACTAAGGCAACGAGCTAGTAACTTATTTCTTAGGCCTAACTTTTTCCTTAGGCCGGTGGTGCCTTTTAGTCTGCTAAATGTACTTACTAAGGATAAATGCCAATAATTTACCTTGTTTTTACCCCTACTGTATTGGGCTGTATTGGTTGTCTATCAACTATGGGTCCTTTGATGTAACACAGGGAGTTTGCCTTTCTCATACTGAGGCCTCGTCACAAAGAATAGGAGGTAAACAGAGGCATTGATTACAGCCAGTGTGTCTGTGTGTACTTTTTAAAAACAGGGCATAAGGCCCTTGTTATCTTTATGGCCAGGCAGAAACACTGTGATCTCTGGGCCGTCAATTGTTTTTCCTATATTTGTAGGGCTAAGGCTCTAATTTTGTCTACGGTGCTCTTAAGTCTCTACCTGCTTCTAAGGCTAGAGGCTTCAATTGTCTTTACATTCTCACTATGGGTTAATCATTAGAACAAAGGGGCAGGAAAGAAGGTCCGGGGAGTTCATGGAATGTAACAAATGGAGCTGCAGGCTCTCCCTGCCTGAAGGCCTGCCTTCTAACATTTTATTAGAAATTAATACCAGAGCCGGGTGTGGTGGCGCACGCTTGTAATCCCAGTACTTTGGGAGGCAGAGACTGGAGGATCCGGGTTCGCGGCCAGCCTCAGCTCTCTCTCTCTCTCTCTCTCTCTCTCTCTTTAGTGAGGCCCTCTGCAACTTCGTGAGACCTGGTTTCAAAATAAAGTATAAAAAAAAAATAGGGCCGGGGGCGTAGCGCGGAGGTAGAACGCCCCTGCGTTCAATCCCCAGTACCGCAAAAAAAAAAAAAAATAGAAATTAATACCAGAGCAATTTTCCCAAACCAGCACATGAGGACATTTACGAATTAAAGAATGGAGAAATAAGAAACAACATTTTTTTTTAACTGGGCTGATAAGGATTCAGAGCAAAGTCCTGAAGAAGGGGAAATAATAGAGAAGAAACCTAAAATATTACAGATCTATTTCCCTAATGTTAGCAGATTCCTAAACTGAGCACACACAGGATAAAACTACAAAATAAATGAATAAATAAAATGAAAGCAGCAGCTGAGTGATTAAACAGATGGCAAGAAACTTCAGCAATACTAGGGAAGCAGAGGTCACAATTAAAGCCAAAGAAGGATCAGTCCATAGGAACAGGGTTAAACTGAAATAGATCAGCCCAAAATAGTAGAAAACTATATTATTCACAAGATCTTGATTAATTTGCCTGCCAGGGGGAAAAAACTTAATCTTTGGAAAAAGATAACATTATCTAAAGCTTCTGTAATATTTCAATTATGACATCTGGCATTCAATCAAAAATGGCAATGCATGCCAAAAATGATAAAAAATGAAAAGGATCAAATTACCAACTTCCAAGTAAAAAATATGTTGAATCAAAACAGATGTATAGATGATTCGGATGTTGACATTAACTAAAGGGAGTTTAAAATATCTATGATGAATATGTTCAAGAGAATGAAGGAAATGTTAGTCAAAACAGAAGAAAAGTCAGAACTTCAACAAAGAAATAAATCCATTTTTAAAAAGCAAACAATATTAGTAAAATTCTTTTTTTTTTTCCTGTGGTACCGGGGATTGAACCCAGGGGCGTTCTACCTCCACACTACACCCCGGCCCTATTTTTTATACTTTATTTTGAAACCGGGTCTCACGAAATTGCGGAGGGCCTCACTAGGTAGAGAGAGAGAGACAGAGAGAGAGAGAGTGAGCTGAGGCTGGCCGCGAACCCAGATCCTCCGGTCTCCGCCTCCCAAAGTACTGGGATTACAAGCGTGCACCACCACGCCTGGCCAAGTAAAATTCTTTTTAAATATACTTTTATTGGTGCATTGTAGTCTCACATCATAATGAAGTTAAGAGTGATAGGGACATGCATGCACACAGCACTTGGTGAGCTTCCCCCTGGCTCCATCCCCATTCCCTCCCCTCCCCCCACATGATACTGAGATTGACATTGGTAATTTTGTATATGTACATAGCATCAATGGAAGTGTTTCCTTCATTAATTCTCCCTCTCCACCCTTGTCCCCCCTCTTAAATCCCCTCCATCGCTCCACTGGGGTTTCTCCTTCTTTATCTAAAGACCCTCTTGTATCCCAATTTCTCTCTAGCTTCCACATATGAGAGAAAACATATGATCTTTCATTTTCTGTGGCTGGCTAATCTCACTTAATATAGTGTTCTCTAGGTCCATCCATTTTTCTGCAAATGACATAATTTTGTTCTTCTTTATTGCTGAGTAGAATTCCATTGTGTGTATATCCCATAATTTTGTAATCCATTCATCTATCTGTTGATGGGCACCTAGACTGGTTCCATAATTTGACTATTATGAATTGTACTGCTATAAACATGGATATGCATGTGTCACTACAATATTCTGATTTCAATTCCTTTGGAAAGATACCCAGGAGTGATATAGCTGGATTTTATGATGGTTTCATTCCCAGTTTTCCGAGGAATCTCCACAATGATCTTCATAGTGGTTACAAAATTAATAGAATTCTAAAAGCACAAACATGCAGGCTGGGGATGTAGCTCAGAGGTAGAGTGCTTGCCTAGCATGCACAAAGCCCTGGGTTCAATTCCCAGTACTGACAAAAAAAAAAAAAGTGACTGTGCTAGGCAGGCGTAGTGGCTCACACTTGTAATCCCAGCACTTGGGAGGCTGAGACAGGAGGATCCAGGTTCGCCGCCAGCCTCAGTTACTTAGTGAGGCCCTCCGCAACTTAGTGAGACCCTGTTTCAAAATAAAGAATAAAAAAATAGGGCTGGGAGTATAGCTCAGAGGTAGAATGCCCCTGGGTTCAATCTCTAGGACTGCAAAATAAATAAATAAATAAATAAATAAATAAATAAATAAATAGCACAAACATATCAGTTATGTAGAATAACTCTAGTAGAAGATGTGCAAGATCTCAATACTGAAAACTACAGATAATTGCTGAGAGAAGTAAAAGAAGACCTATGTAAATAATGGGCTATATCATGAACCTGGAATTCAAAGATGCAAAATTGTTAAGATTATCAATTCTTTTCAAATTGATTTGTAGATTCAATACAATTCCAATCAAAATCCTAGCAGCTTTTAAAAGTAGAAATTAACAAGGTACTTATAAAATTTATATAGAAATGCAAAAAACTTAGAATAACTAAAGCAGTCTTGAAGAAGGAAAACAAAACCTATTATCAAAGCTAGAGATATTTAAGCCGGGTGTGGTGGCACAAGCTTGTAATCCTCATACTTGACAGGAGGATCACAGGTTTGCGGCCAGCCTCAGCAACTTAGTGTGGCCCTCTGCACCTTAGTGAGACCCTGTTTCAAAATAAAGAATAAAAAATAGGACTGGGGGTGTAGCTCAGAGGTAGAATGCCCCTGAGTTCAATCCCCAGCACCGCAAAAAAAAAAGGATCATATATCAAAAGGTGAAAAGTAAAAGTAAAACAATAAAACTTCCAAAAGAAAACACAGGAAATATCTTCAGGACCTCAGGATAGGCCACAGTTTCTTAAACAGGACAGAAGGAAATACTGGTAAACTGGATTTAATTAAAATTAAGAAATTATGTTCAATGTATTACACTATTAAGAGAATGGACAAGGCTGGGCATAGTGGTGCACGTTTGTAATCCCAGTACTTGGGAGGCTGAGATAGGAGGATTGCAGGTTCAAAGCCAGCCTCAGCAACTTAGCAAGTCTCTCAGCAACCTACTGAGACCCTGTTTCCAAATAAGATATAAAATCAGGCTGGGGGTGTAGCTTGGATATAGAATGCCTCTGGGTTCAATCTCAGAGCAATCGCAAAATCCCAACTCTGTATACAAGAAAATGAACCCAGAATGCCTCTGGGTTCAATCCCCAGTATCAAAAAAAAAAAAAGAATAAAATAGGACTGGGGGTGTAGCTCGGAGGTAGAATGCCCCTGGGTTCAATCCCCAGTGCCAAAAAAGTAAAATAAAGTAAAAAGAGAATGGACAAAGCAAATATCAGACTGATACAAAATATTTGTTGTGTGAACACTTGCACACACACACCTACACCTTGCAAAAATATACATCTAGAATATATACACACACACACATATATATATATATATATATATACATGTGTATATATTTAAATTCTAAAAATTGAAATAAAAAGATGTACTATATGACTTTTAAAATAGGGCAATACTCCTGAGCAAGCACTCTACAAAAGAGAATATTGAAATAGTCAATTACCAAATGAAAAAAGTGCTCAGAATGATTCTTCATGAAAGAAATACAAATTAAAACTACATCTTGATACCATGTACTGAATTGTAGTTCAGAAATGCCAGTGTCTCTCCTTGAAAAAACAATTGCAAAACCCCAACTCTGTATACAAGAAAATGAATTAGAATAGGTGTGAACAATAAAAATCAGCCTGTTTAATTCAAAGGTTTCCATTGGGGTTTTTCATCTTGCAGTGAAATAAATTTTAATTCCCCATCACAGTTACCTAGGTCACTCTTTCCAGTCTAGTGATAAGATGAAAATTGTAACCAGAAACCTCACTCTTGGAAATAAACATGTCTGTTCAAAATAACTGAGACCTGTCTGAATTCATCTCTTTACATTCAAAGTTATGGTTCTGCAATTACCTTTTTTGTGTGTGGTCTTTGAAGCAGAAAAGGAAATTCTCCATCAGCTTCCTCTTCTTCTTTTTAATAAAGAAACAATGGAAAAACAAGGCGGCACACATTTTCAAAATAATCTCTAAGATGTGAGAATTTAGTCCCAATAAATGTGAGAATATTGTAAGAATGTGTCTATTCAGTGAGTATTTATTTTGAAGGAATGAGAAAAATTAGTACATGGAAATGCATAGCACAATGAAAATAAGTAAAATTCATACTCTGAGAATGAGACATTAGGCTGGGCGAGCTGTACATGGGAGCAGCAGCTTGTGCCTGAATCCACTTGGTTTCCTACAGCTCTGGCTCTTCTATTCCCACCGTTCCGCTCCTCCTTGTCACCAGTTCTCACAATTCGGATCTTTACGATGTTTTATGACCTGATTATTTCAAAAATATACCTTTCCACTACTATTTAATTAAAGGCTACTTTTGGAGCCCATTAGTGTTGTAGAAGGGAACATGCGTGGCACTGAGAAATTGAAGAACCCGTGGAACTTAGGTTAATGCATTGTGTGTCCTTTAGGAAGCATTTTGTTTTTTGTTTTTTGGGTTTTTTTTTTTTTTTGCGGTATCGGGGATTGAATGCAGGGGGCGTTCTACCTCCGCGCTATGCCCCCGGCCCTATTTTTTTATGCTTTATTTTGAAACCGGGTCTCACGAAGTTGCGGAGGGCCTCACTAAGGAGAGAGAGAGAGAGAGAGATAGAGAGAGAGCTGGGGCTGGCAGCGAACCCGGATCCTCCGGTCTCCGCCTCCCAAAGTACTGGGATTACAAGCGTGCGCCACCACGCCCGGCTTCGGTAGGAAGCATTTTAAAACTATAAAATAGCTTAATAATATCTGCTCCAACCTGTCACATGCTACAGCATGGAAGGCATTATTCTAGGTGTAATCAGCCAGTCACAAAAAGACAAATACTGTTTCCACATATACAAGGTATCTGAAGTAGTCAAATTGACAGAAACAGAAAATTAGAAAAATGGAGGTTACCAGAGGCTCGCAGGAGAGGAGAAAGGGGAGTTGTTGTTTAATGAGTATGGAGTTTCAATTTTGCAAGATGAAAAAGTTCTGGGGGTGTGTTGCACAACAATGTGAATATACTTAATACTCCTGAACTGTACACTGAAAATTGGCTAGGAGAGTCAACTTTATATTATGTTTTTTGAGCCACAATTAAAAGTAAAATAAAGATATGATTAAAAATCCACAGACACTGCCCCTTGAGGGGTTTGTGACTAGAATTCAGGGATTTCATAAAAGTTGAAAGGGAAATTCAGTTGAATTTTTTACTAAAACATAACATTTCCTTTGGTCACAAATCACAGTGGCATTAGTTGTGATGTGATTTTTGTCACCATCAGAAATCACAGATATTTTCGTGTTATTTCTTGCAGATATCTCAAAATACAATTTATGCTCATCCCTACTTCAAAATTACTGTAGTTACATGTAACTTAGTGAGACTTTATTTCAAAATTGAATAACAATATTAATAATAAAAAGGGCTGGGGGTGTAGCTCAGTGGTAGAAAACCTCTGCCTTCAATCCCCAGTACACATAAACAACAAAAAAGAGCCTAGCATTGTATCTTCCCCACAGGAAACTCTTAATACATATGATATGTTAATACAGAACATATGGTTGGGAGTTCTGAGTAAAATATTCAGGGCAAGACTGAATGTGGTGCACAGAGATCAGACGGATCAAGGAAAAGGAGTCAGACAAGGGAGCGGGTTAACCCCTTCAGAGAATATTCAAATGTACCTGGGCAGACTGAACAAGTAAGTCCCCAGGGCTGACACACTCCTAGAGGCAGACATATTTATGTGTTGAAAGTGCAATAAGTGATTCTTAACCCCTCCTGTTGTCCAAACTCAAAGCTGCAGGTCCTTGTTTAAGGAATCAGCCCCAGAAGGCACTTGTGATGATAAACAAATATTAATTTTTAACCACAGAGCAAGAGACAGTATGGAGCAATGTAGAAAACACTGGAATGAATCAACACACCTCTGTGGGCTTTGGTTTTCTCCTTTGAAAAAGTAGGATATTGGATTCTGAGCCTCTGTGACACTCTGAAAGACTGCTTCTTTGAGAGGATTACTATGTTATATCTACAGAGTTTGGTCTTGGGATAGTTTATCATTATTTCTCTGCTGACAGGCACTGGCCTTGAAGGGTGAATGTAATTGTCAAGAGGGCAGGAAAGGTTCTGAGCACATAGAGCTTGTTCTGGAAAGTAATCCAGGGAGGTCATAGTGTGAGACTCGTGAGCCAGTAAAAGAAATGAATGAAAAGAAAAATGGGACCTCAGAGGATAGAAGATGGACAGAGGGCCACCAGAGACAAAATGTAGACTTAGAATTTGTTTATAGTTATCCATGCATAGAAAACTGGGTTTTTAGCTGGGCGTGGTGGCGCACGCTTGTAATCCCAGTACTTTGGGAGGCGGAGACCGGAGGATCCGGGTT
>PVJS01049566.1:0-14630 GCA_004027185.1 Glis glis | reverse complement strand
TTTGTGTGTGTGTGTGTGTGTGTGTGTGTGTGTGTGTGTGTGTGTGTGTGGTGCTGGGGGATTGAACCAGGGGCATTCTATCTCTGAGCTATACCCCAGCCCTATTTTATTTTATTTTATTTTGCAGTATTGGAGATTGAACCCAGGGGTATTCTACCTCTGAGCTACACCTCCAGACCTATTTTTTATTCTTTATTCTGAAACAGGGTCTCACTAAGTTGATGTGAGCCTCACTGAGTTGCTGAGGCTGTCCTCAAACCTGCAATCCTCCTGTCTCAGCCTCCCAAGTACTGTGATTACAGGCGTGCACCACTGTGCCTGGCTTATTTTCATCAGTTTTTGATGAAGAACTTTGGCTTAGGATAAACAGTTTACTTAAGGTCACAGAGTTAGTACATGGTAGGTAAATATATTTCACAAAATTGATCAGGAAACCAATCTCTAGCAAAAAATATTTGCCTCAGAAAAGTTTATTTTTTACATTGAGAAATGGAACCAAGCTTCTCAACATAATATCCAATTATTAGATAAATCTTTCCAATAAAAAAAGGTCTTATTGGATTTTTATTCAGTCCATGCCCAAACGCCACCAGCACCTCGCACTAAGTTGAGTACAACCTGCCTTCCGTGGTTCCATCGCTCAGGCTCTGGATGCACAGGCCCAACCACCCTGAGATTGCAAATAATTAGAAAAAATTGCGTCTGTGCTGAATATGTACAGACTTTTTCTTGTCCTCATTCCCCAAACAATACAGCATAATAGCTATTTCCATAGCACTTTCATTGTATTAGGTATGACAAGTAATCTAGAGATGATTTAACGTAATGGGGGGATGTGCATAGGTTATATGCAAATGCTACATCATTGCACATCCGTGGATTTCGGTATCCATGGGAATCCTGGAGGCACCCTCCCTCCACCCCGATACCGAGGGACATCTGTACTCATGCAGCAAGCACCACCAATGCTTGCTGGCCTTCCTGAATATTGTCACTGTCATCCAAAATCACCAGGTGATGAAAGGGCTGGATAAAGGTGATCCCGGGCATCTTCTGATCAGTGCGCAGACATGACCTCAGGCTCCCCAGGCCAAATCCGTATGTGTTTTAGAATTATACATTGTAGTCAAGGGAAAGAGTATCTGAACTCATTTTTATCCTGTCTGCTTATCTCTGGTGACAGATAAGAGTCATGTCTCCAAGAAAGCAAAACAAATAAGCAAATAAACAAGAAACGCCAAAATGAAATCCATAGGGCTGAGAGGAACTTCCGTAGAGGTGACCAACAACTGAGGTGGGAAGCCAGGTGTGGTGGCACATGCCTGAAATCTCAGCCAGTTGAGAGGCCAAGGTAGGAGGATCACAAGTTCGAGGCTGGCCCGGCAATTTAATCAGGTCCTGTTTCAAAATAAAAAAGGCTGGGGATATAGCTCTGTGGTGGAGTGTCCCTGGGTCCAACCCCCAGTACTGCCAAACAACAACAAAAAAAGAGGTGATCTAATTCACTGATGTAACAAAATGAAAATCCAGATTTTCCAAAAGACAGAGTAGACTTTCAAGGCTGGTTTTCAAAATTATCTTTCATAGAAAGCCTTAAATAGCCAGCTCTATTTCTGCATCTGCAGTCTCTCCCATCTGCATCCACCAGCCGTTTTTCATGCCCAAGCTTAAAGGACATATTTATATGCAAAGCTAGGTACATATGTAGAAAACAAAAACTCCACTAGCATTCCGAGAGGGTGCTCTTGCAGGATCACGATTATCATGCTAAAACGAAATTATCGACATTGTTGAGAAACACCATCTTCATGATGAGGGTAGAATGAGGGAGGCTTCTGAAGCACCGCAGCCAGTTTATGGTTATTTCCCTAACGTGGTAGAAGCCGCCAAAGCTCCTTGGAGGCCGTGAAGAATCTGCTTTTCCTTGGGAGCACGCAAAGGGGGCACGTCTTCAACTGTAGGGAAAAAGGAGGGCATGGGTGTGGTCCATGCGGATGTGCGTGCATTGACTTGAGTCAAATGTTGACTAATGGCATGCACGCACGCACACACACACACACACACACACACACACGGAAAGGACTATAATGTAAAAATAATCAGCTTAAATGTTGAGCTTTTCCTATAGGATCTCTGATTTGGTGTGGTTTCTTTGTTGGTGTTAAACTTTCTATAACATCTCTCAAAAACAGTTTGAAGATTCAACCGACGGTATTTCCCCAGAGTATCTTAAGGAAGTACTCGCAGTGCTTGGCCCCTGGACAGAGCTTTACCGCCCACAGTCTTGGTACTCGAATGTGTCCCATGACCGCTGGAGTCCTCACCTGGGAGCTAGTTAGCAGTGCGGGGTCTCGGACGCCCGGCCTCTGTGCGCTAACAAGGTCCGCGGCGGTGCACCTGCACATTGAGCTTAGAGAAGCCGAGGTCGCAAAGTCCTCCCCTGCCTCATCTCCCAGGCAGCGCAGGCCGGACGTGGGAGGAGCAGCGGTGACTTTATGACACGCAGGAACCACTTCCCTGGGGTGAGGGAGCAACACGATGACAGCAACAGCTGTTCCTTGCGTGCCCGCTGTGTGCCAGGCACTGATGCGGCGATGCTCCTCACCCGCCCCGACCACGCCTCAGGAGGGAGGTATTACCAGCTCCACTTCACAGCGGAGGAAAGCAAAGCTCCGAGGATAAATAACTTAGGAGGCTGTGACAGGAGGATCACAGGTTCAAGGCCAGCTTCAGAAACTTAGCAAGGCCCTCAGTAACTTAGCGAGACCCTGTTTCAAAATAAAAAATAAAAAGGGCTGGGGGTGCTGGGGGTGTAGCTTGGAGGTAGAATGCCCCAGGGTTCATGAAACTTGCCTAAGATCCCACGGCCAAGAAATGCTACAGCCTGGATCATTCCCCGGCCCCGAGCCCCCCTTCTTTCCAAGAGTTTGAGAACATGCTGGAATGAGAAAAGGAGTGCTGTGGTGGATTCCGGCCTCAGCTGCATTTTGGAATTACCTGGGGAGCATTTCGAATGCTGATGGCCACCCTCAAAGGTTATGATTTAATTGATCTGAGGTCTGGGCCCGGCACTGGGATTTTAAAAACCTCCCTCGATGGGTGATCACCCCAAGGCCGAGGCCATCTGGTTTACAGACCAGCTGAGAGCTGACCGTTGGGCGCGCTGACAGAACCCCAGGGAGAGCAGCTCAGTGCTTCAGTGCGCCTGTTCCGTGGGTGAACTGTGAACTGGAGAACCACAGAGGTGGCGTGTGCACCCAGAGCACTCGGTGCATCGTTACATGCAAGTCACACTGTTCTGGAAAAGAAATTGATTACGGCCACCCAGACCTGTTCAAAGGCAGTTAGGTACTTTTTGCAATCTTTGTGGTTCTCTCTCTCTCTCTCTCTCTCTCTCTCTCCTTGTCTCTCTCTCTCTCTCTCTCTCTCTCTCTCTCTCTCTCTTTGATACTGGGATTGAACCCAGGGGCATTCTACCTCTGAGTCACACCCCCAGCTCATTTTTTAAATTTTTTGTTTTGAAACAGGGTCTTGCTAGGTTGCTGAGAGTCTCGCTAAGTTGCTGAAGCTGTCCTCCAATCTGCGATCCTCCTGTCTCTGCCTCCGAAGTGGGATTGCGGGGGTGCACCACCACGCCCGGCTTTATGGTTCTCTTAACACGGTGCTTTCCTCGGCTGTGTAACTTCACACACAGCTCGACCCTCATCTTCAAGTACCCCTTATTCGAAGTCTGCACATGGGTCTCAGCCCACTTTCTGTAGTCAAAAATAGATACCAAAGTTTTAATCCTGCTTCATCACTCAGTGACAGGAGGCAGCCGTGTGCTTTTCGGAGGTATTAAACTTAATCCTCACTTATCCAATTTCTCAGGTGAGCAAGTTGAACTTCAGAGAAATTAAGCAGTTTGCTGGAACTGTGATTCAACTCAAAATAATTCAAAACATCCCACCTCTTTACCACACTCTCTAGTAGGGAAGAGGATCTAGCCCTAGAGAGCCAATCCCTGGGAATTGGAGTTAGTTCAGCTGATTTAGAGAGGCTCTGATGTGGGCCAGACTCCGAGCCGAGTCTGGAAGCAAAGAAGGAAAGGTGATTTTCTTCACGGAGCTCAGTCTTAAAGGGCAGGTAAATGGCCGAGTGCCGTGCTGTCCCATGGAAAGAAAACACGAGCCACACGTCAGTTATATTTTTCTAGTAGCTGCAATTTTAAAGGTAAAAAAGGTGAAGTTAATTTTAATAATATTTTATTAACCCAGTGTATCAAAAATATTATTTCAACATGCAGTCCATTATGAAAATGAATGACATTTTATATTCTTTTTCTCATGGTAAATCTTTGAAATCCTGTGTCTACTCTATGTTACACATCTCAATTCAGACGGGCCACATTTCAAGTGCTCAGCAGCCCACATTGGACATCAGCTGCCATATTGGACAACACCATCTAGAGAAACACCTGTGGCTGGTGTCTGCCATATTGGACCACACACCTCGTAAGAAGCACATGTGGCCAATGGCTGCCATATTGGACAACACCATCTAGAGAAACACCTGTGACCAGTGGCTGCCATATTGGACAACACTATCTAGAGAGAGAACAGCGCATCTTTGTGTGAGGGAGCAGGGATTAGGGGAGGCTGATGGTTTATTGCTACCAGTTTTTCCTCTCAAGGGTACATAAAGACCCCCCTTCAGTACATTTAATGGTGTATTCCCCAGGCTATATCGCTGCACTCAGTGAAATCAGGCATCATGCTTCTTAGAGACCCTCACTTGTAAAACTTCTTCTATATCAAAGTTTCAGCAAAATGCCTGTGATTCCAATTCTTGACAAACGGGCTTTCCCTGGCCAGATCTAGAGAAGAACTACCTGTGGTCCCAAGGCCCAGTGACTTCCTGATGGCTCCTGTCTGTAGCAGATACTTTTAATAGGGCTGGACTTCATAATGATTATAGTTATATCAAAAATTTTAAGAATCGGTCTAAACAAATGTTCCATTTTAATTTATTAGGATGTTTTTTAAAATTAGCTAGATCACAAATTATGTGCTATAGAAGCTTTCTTCCAAGTGATGTAAATAAGGCCGTCTTTCTGTGGTCAGATAATTTGGGATACTAGATCCCCCTCCAGGAAGTTATTTCTGCATTAGCCTATGAAAGGCTCTGAGAAGTCCTGCATTAACTGTGTTTAACCCAGTGTTTCATACTCACTTGGCAATGGAAGGCACATGCGTCTTCAAGATATCTATTAACATCTCACAGGACATAGCTGCTCTGTGAAGCAAGGTCCAGAGGATGCAAAACTTCTGTTACTTTGTTGACCCTATATTTACGCAATGGCCACCTTCACCACCAGAAGAGTAAGGTGTTTATTTCCCTCTAAATTAACACAATAGAGACCACAAAGTGGCCCTTCAGTCCTACAGACCTTGAGAACTGGTATCATTTCCATGAAAGCTCTGTCTTGGCGCCCACTGAGACTGGATTCACTCTTAATGTAGGTGGACCATGGTAGAAGGCAGGACCAGAAGAGGAAGACGGAGCCTGGGTGAACCTCAGGTAGCATGAGATGGGGACTTACTGCCCGTCACTGGCTTACAAAATGCTGGGAGCTCTTAGTGCTCCGTGGTGAAGCCCAACCATAGTGACATTTGTGATTGTAATCCATCCAAGTGACAGTTCCAGAGTCTAGCCCAATAATCAAATAAGATTAAAAAGTTCCATGAGTAGATGATATTATGTTAAGGAGAGGCTACTGTTCTTTGGGGGACATATTGTCCTTCACTGGCTACCCTCGGCACGTGTGGGTTAGGAACCATTATCAGGGTGGGATGCTCTTTATCTCAGGAACCAGGAGACTCTGGTCAACACAGAAACCACTCAGTGCTGCGGCCAGTCTTCAGAGCAGAGCACCGAATCCCTTCTCCCCCCTCCTCTCCAGCCCTCTCGAGGACCAAAGCATCTCTCTTGTTCAGAGTTGGTTTCCACCTCAGGGGTACTGTGTCTTTCAGTAACAGAATACAGTGACTTTGCCGCCTGCTCATTTCCATTTCCCCAGATCCTCGAAGGACTGTAGATGTGTGCGTGCAGCCTCTGAGCCCCCAGCGTGGTATTTTCTTTTTACCTAATTTATGCAGATGTCTCATAAGAGAAGGCTCATCCCTTTGTCTCTTACCCATATTTTTGTAATGAGATGCACAACAATTTTTTTATTTAGTGGGTAAAGCATTTCTGAATTACTTCTGAACATATTTTTATGTGGAATAAATTTCACTAATGATTTTTTTAAATCACTGTTAAGCCAGTTGGTGTGTCTTCTTGATGATTGGTGGTAATACTTTTTTTAAACAGTCCTTTATAAACTACTGCAGATAAGAAGCACATCATGAGAGAAATACGAGTCTTCTTTCTGCAAGCCTACGTGGTATTGATCTGTACTGTTTGTGTTAGCAAAGTTCAAGGTGTAAAAGCTTTCTTTTTTTCTCTCTCTCCCACTAGGAGAGCTTTTGGCAGCGTCAGCGGTCATTAGGGTGAGCGTGTAGCAGCCAGGGCCTCTGTATTGTTTTTAGGGATCCTTTCCTACACCTGTCGCCCTGGTTGTGATTGTGCCCCCCCAGGTTGTGAGCCGGAACCTGTGTTCATTATCTTCCATCCCCCATGCCCACCACGCACTGCAGCAAATGTTTGCTGAAAGAATGATAAAGGCATTTTAGCAAATTATGTCCGAGGCAACAGAGATTAATGAATCAAGGCATTTTCACTCTGGAGGGCTCAGGGAACTTGATTTTAAGGAGATGAGATAGGAAGCAGGTACACACTAACAGTAACCAGCTGTCTGACTTAGGGTAGGTCGCTCCCCTTCTTTGTACTTCAATTTCTCCATCTGGAAAATGAATGATTAATAACTTTGCGTCCCTGCAAGTATCGCCGTGAAGATAAAGGGAAGTGAGATGAGAGCCGGCGCGCTCTTTGGAGGAGAGATCTGTGCAACACTCAGTCACCGTAATTGCCGCTGCTGCTCCTGTGGGTGTGCGGTGTGCTGAGCTTACTCCCCGAGGAGCGCGGGGACTGCTCGCTGGAGCGGGGTTCACACTGGTGAAGCGTGGAGGATGAGCTCGGCTGGGCAGGCCGAGCCCAGCTTAGGATCCATCTTTTCAGTAAAGAATGTCCTCGCCCATCTACCCTGCCCCAGGTGTAGGGGGTAGCAGCCCTGAGCAACTGGAGACTCGTGACTGGACCTCAGGTGAGGGAAGGAAGATGGTGTGGAAGCCACAGGGTGTACACGGTGCCCCCCAAGTCCCTCCTTCCCACACATACTCTGCTCACAGGAGCCTTGGTATATTACCCAGACATCACTCCAGCTATTGAGTGTCCTGGTTAAGAGCTTGAACTCTAGAATTCTGGGTTCAAATCCCAGCTTGCCACTTTCTAGCTGTGTGACCTTGGGCAAGTTCCTTTACCCTCTCTGTGATTCATCTGGAACAGGACAGATACCCTCCTGTGAGCATTACACTAACGTGTATGACAAGCCTAGAGTAGTGCCTTTATAGTTTAGCTAGTTAGTGTAAAATAATTTCTTATACCCTGGGAATTGAGCTAGACACTGTATGTCACCATTCTGTCATTGCTGTGGTTCAGAACTGTCCCCCAGAAAAGCTCAGGTGTGTTGACACAGAAATGTCCAGAGATGAAGCAATTGCATCCTGAGGGCTCTGCCTTCACCAGTGATTAATCCATGGGCGGATTCATAATTTGAATGGATTTACCAGGTGGTATTCCAGGGAGTGGGCATGGCTAGAGGAGCTGGGTCACTCCTATAACTATATCTGTCCCTGGCCCCTCCTCTTGCTCTCTCTGCTTCCCCGCTGCCATGAGCTAAGTGTCTTTCCTCCTCCACACCCTGTCTCTGTGATGTTTCTGCTTTGGAGCGGGCTGACCATGGCCTGCCCCTCTCAAACTGTTCAGTCCAAATTAACCTTTCCTCCTCTAAGTTGTTCCTGTCAGGTATGTTGGTCACAGCGATGCAAAAGCTGACTAAGATAGTGATAGATCTAAGATAGGGATTTGGCTATAACTCCCGAGTGCTTGGAGAACGGGGCCAAAGCCCATTGGAGCCCAAGCCATGTGCTATATTTAGGGGTAGATATTGGGTCAAGATTCAACTTGCTTTATTTGAAGGTCAAACAGAAAAAAAAATAGATAAGTGAAAAATTGCTACATAGTAAGAGAGAGGCAACAGTGATACCCAGAAGATGAGCAGACCTTTATATTTTGCTTTCTGCAGAAACCAAGAAAATGTATACGAGTTTGGCATCCTTAGTAAGATGCAAAAATACTTGAGGTAAGAGTAGCAAATCATAAGGAAAAAGCAGGTCGATGTGGGGGAAAGGATCGGATGAAAAATAAGATGGACGACAGAAGGAGGAATTGCAAGGAGCCTACATGTGCAAAGTCCTCAGTGAAGGTAGCTCCGGGCAGCGCTGGTGTGTGGGGCCTGACCCAGCAGAGTGGAGGCGATGTTAGAATCCAGAAGAAAAGAACAAAGAGTGGGAAGGCATGGGGAGCGATAGACCAGCGCTCGAGGGTCTCTTGTTCTCATCTCACTCCCGTGTTTCAGCGGGCTGATGTAGTGTAATGTGGTTTTGCTGCCAAGAGAAGTTCGGGCCCACTGCACCCGTCAGCTGCCCTGCCTTGGCTATTTGTCAGTAAGAAAATGTCTTTCTTTTTCTGCATCCTCACTCTCCATTTCAAGTGGACTCTTACCCGCTGTGATGGTACCAAGAGCCACATTTGGTGTGGCACTGTCTCAGCACTTCCTAAGAAAGGCTTGTTTATTTATGTATATATTTATTTGGGGACTGGAGATTGACCCCAGCAGCATTCTACCTCTGAGCTACACCCCAGTTCATTTTTTATTTTGAAACAGGGTCTCATTAAATTGCTGAGGCTGGCCTCAAACTTGCGATGCTTCTGTCTCAGCCTCCCAAATACTGGGGTTACAGGTGTGCGTCACCATGCCTGGCTGGCTTATTTATTTCCATGTGGTGAGAACACTATCAAAGGAGTTACTAAACTAAAACAATATTTTAGCCTATAGAACAGAGCTGTAGAGAATAATATAATTAATATAATATAATATAATATAATATAATAATATAATATAATGTATAAGCCGGGCGTGGTGGCGCACGCTTGTAATCCCAGTACTTTGGGAGGCGGAGACCGGAGGATCCGGGTTCGCGGCCAGCCTCAGCTCTTTCTCTTTCTCTCTCTCTCTCTCTCTCTCTCTCTCTCTACTTAGTGAGGCCCTCCGCAACTTCGTGAGACCCGGTTTCAAAATAAAGTATAAAAAAAATAGGGCCGGGGGTGTAGCGCGGAGGTAGAACACCCCTGGGTTCAATCCCCGGTACCGCAAAAAAAATGTATAATATAATATAATGTATAATATAATATATTATATGATATAATATAATGACCATTTTCGTTACCAAGAAACCTGAGAAATGTGTGTTTACATCCTATAAACCCATATTGAGTGATCTAAGCCTATGCTAAGCTCTAATAGCAGAGAGCTGTCATCAAAAGCCTTTTTATCTTCTGTTAAGAACCTGGTCTTGTTTTAATTATGTTTTAAAATCAGCACATAAAATATGATCTTGGTAATGTAAGTAAAATAACCCACATCAAAACAAACCCAAAAAGCCCAGATTGTCAGGAACTACACTAAAATGTAAGCAACAATTATCTCACAGGTTAGGTTAGATAGTCACTAGGTTAGATAGAGTTATTTTCTGTATTTTAAAATATTTTCTACATTGAATATGTCACAAGAATCTTTTGGTTGTAAGAACCAGAAAATCTGATTTGCAGTGGCTTAACAAATAAAGAAATAAGTGTGAGGCGTCCAACATATGTTCAGCTGCCTAAGAATAATGGGGCCTATTTCTCTGCAATTTCTTGATTTTTTTCTCATTCTAGTTCCTTTTGCCTCATATTGAAGGATAGCTGCTGAAGCTCCATCATGACTCACTCAAATCAGTAGAAGGGAGCTGCTTCTGTATCCTTTCATCAGAAAAGCAAAATCTTTTCCTAAAATCCAGACTTCTGTTTTTGTCTCATTGACCACAGTAGTGTTGCCTGACCAGCCCTAGCTGTAAGCGAGGCTGGGAAAGTCAATACTTAGCTTTCAGCCTTCATCAGCAAAGGCAGGCAGGAAAGACAGAGGAAGTTGAAAATCAGCATTGGCCCGGGGCGTGGTGGCGCATGCCTGTAATCCCCAGTACTTGGGAGGCTGAGATGGGAGGATCGTAGGTTCACAGCCAGCCTCAGCAACTTAGCAAGAACCTCAACAACTTAGACCCTGTTTCAAAATAAATATAATAAAATAGGGCTGGAGTTGTAGAGGTGTTGAGGTAGAATGCCCCTGGGTTCAGTCCGTAGTACCAGAAAAGAAAAGAAAATCAGTGTTGGGGGCTGCCTAACGTATGACTCATTGGTAGAGCACGTGCCTAGGATGCACGAGGCCCTGGGTTTAATCCCTAGCACCATACACACACACACACACACACACACACACACACACACACGCAATAATAATAATAATAATAATAATAATATTTAAAAAAATAATAACATTAAAATGAGTGCTGGGTGACCTTTGCTTGCAAGCATTTTTTTAAATTACTTTTATAATTGAAAAAAATTTTAGATTATGTTTGATTTTGAATCTGCTATCTAATCTCAATAATGTGAAAATAAGCATAACAAAAGAACTAAATGGGAGCCACTGGAGTGCGACAGTTGTCTGCTCTGGGCCTTGAGATGGTGGCCTGAGTGTTCCCATTGGCTGCTGTATGTGATCAGAGAGGGGAAGACGGGGCGGTTCCTTCATTTACATGTACACAGAAGAAGAAGTTGGCTGGAGACAGGAGTGCAGGTGGACAGGTCTGGGAGGATGGGCAGACAGACAGAGGAACCACCCCCTTCCTGATGTATTCAACAGGGTCATTGTGTGTCCTGAACCCAGGGATGTTTGGGAAAGCTGGCGTTCAGGTGATTTCTCCTGCTCCTGTGAGTCTACCACACAAACAGAGGAGATAAATGGGCTTTCAGATTGAAAGCAGATCACAAGCGCGTCCTAGGAAAACAGGCGTCAGTAGCATCCCTGTGATGAGCAGGAGGGAGCCAGCCTCAGCCTCCAGCATCCTCGGTACATCCCTCCCAATTAACCAGCCTGGGGACAGAAACTGAAAGCAGGAAGCGCTCACGGTTTCAATCCCGCTTTGCTCTTCTCCGTGTTTTTGAAGTTGCCCTAACCAAAAGCCCATGTACTAATAGAAAAATGAACAGAATATATGAATCAATTGTTTTGATAGCATTACACTTAATCTAGCTAGAACAGTCCACACAATCACAGACTTTGAATTCTCAATCCAGTGTGAATTTTTAAAATGAAGCTTTTCAGACCTGATTGCCTTGGGAATGCAGATTCCATAATTTGCTCTCCAGCCTCGCTAGAAAATCCATTTGTCTTTGCAATTGAGTTTGCAAAGTGAAGTCATCTTGAAGGCCTTTCTTTTGGCCCGCTCTTTGGCTCTTCGGCTCTGCCTCCCCTTCCTGTCCATTTCTAGAGCTCTGCGTTGGTCTGGGCAGACCGTGCCATCCTCTCATCCAGTCTCAACAGAGGACCGATGTTGCTTGGAGGCTGGGCTCTGTCCTCCCTGAGACTGCACGCTGAATTCTGCAGCAATTGCTTCCATGGACTCTCAGAGGGCAGAGTAACCCCGGGGAATGTGCTGGGCCAGGAGACCCAGAGCAGTGGGTCAGATCCTGAGCCTGTGACTTGGTGACCCGTCACCTCTGTGAGTGTCTTCAATAGCTGACCCGGCCTCCCTGCTTCTGTCCTAGAATGAAATAAGGAAGGTCCAAGGGCTTTGAAAACTGACGCCATAACATGTTACATTTAATTCAGCTCAACAATACAACAGGTATTTTTGGAAACATTGGGTTTCCGGTTGTTTGCGGTGTATGCATGTAGACACGTCCAGTGGGCAGCTGGATTTATAAGATCAATGCTTAGGCGTGCGGTCTGAGCTGGAGTCGCATGTTTGGGAATCGCATCATTTTTCTTGGCATATGGCATTGAATGAAATAACAAAAGGGAATTTTATATGTTATTGTCATTATTACAAATGTTGCTACTACTTTATTATTTAGGAAGAGTTCCCTCTCTCTTATTAATAATCACAATGAAATTGGGAGGATGCCCATTTGGAGATGTGCTTTAATTTATCTTCTTAATGAATTACATCTCACAGATGAGAAAGTGGGGAAGAGGATCAGTCAGTAAAGCCAGATTTTAAAATTAAGGTTTCTGGTTTTTCAGACTTGCTTAAATTATTGGATACCAGCCAAAAGACTTCCTAATTAATTAGCTTGGATGATTTAATTTAACAACTTCAACTGGATGACAATACAGAAATGAAGCTGTTTTCTCAGATTATTTTTTAATTTTTATTTATTTATTTTTGTACTGGGGATTGGACTCAGGGGCATTACACCTCTGAACTACACCACCAGCCCTTTTTTACTTATTATTATTATTATTATTATTATTATTTTATTTTTGAAACAGAGTCTAGCTAAGTTGCTGGGGCTGACTTTGAACCTGCGATCCTCTTGTCTCAGCCTCCCAAGTACTGGGATTTCAGGCATGTGCCTCTGCGACCAGCTCTCAGATGATTAGTTGTTTCAGAGTATAAAAATCACTTCTGGGCATCTAGTGTTTCTCGTTGTGGTGTTTTTGGCATTTGGGGGCGATGGTCCTTCATTGTGTAGGACTTTCCCACATACAGGTTGTATCCGTCTATTTTCTGTTGCTAATAACACAGTACCACAGACTGGGTAAATTATAAAGAAAAGAGGTTTATTCTGGTTTGCTGTTCCAGAGGTGCAAGATCTGGTAATAGCCTTCCTGCTGGAAGAGTCTTGGGTTGGCACGGGGCATCACATGGCAAGAGACAGGGAGCGACTATGTGTGTCTGTCTGGTTTCTCTCCCTCCTCTTATAAAGCCGCCGCTATTCAATCATGTGGGCCTACCCCGATGGCCTATCTAAACCCAGTCCCATCCCAGAGGCCTCACCTTTAGATGCCATAGTTGAATTAGGTTTCCTCCTCCTCCTCCTCCTCCTCCTCCTCCTCCTCCTCCTCCTCCTCTTCTTCTTCTTCTTCTTCTTCTCTCTCTCTCTCTCTCTCTCTCTCTCTCTCTCTCTCTCTCATTGTACTAAGCATTGAACCCAGAGGCTCTACCACTGAGCTAAACCTCCATCCTGTTTTATTTTATTTCGAGATAGGGTCTTGGTAAATTGCTGGGCTGGCCTCAAACTTGCAATCCTCCTGAACCTCTGGGATTACAGGTGTGCGCCGGCATGCTTGGCTTCCACTCTCTTAATATCTCACAGTGGGACCAAAATGTCAACATATGAAGCCTTGGGGGTTGTTCAAACCATGTCCACCATCACACAGGCTATTGAATATCCCTGGCCCACAGCCTGCCAGTGTGGTCCCCTAGATATTTTGACAATCAAAAATGCCCCACCTCACTTCCAGTGTCCTGCAGGGGGCGCTTCTTCCCTGCCTGTATAGCTGATACACCTGAGGCTTCCCAGTGCCCTGCAGGGGCACTCCTTCCCCCCGTGCGTGCCCCATACACCTGAGGATTCCCAGTGCCCTGCAGGGGCACTCCTTCCCCATGTGTGTGCCCGATACACCTGAGGATTCCCAGTGCCCTGCAGGGGCACTCCTTCCCCCCGTGCGTGCCCGATACACCTGAGGATTCCCAGTGCCCTGCAGGGGCACTCCTTCCCCCCATGCGTGCCCCATACACCTGAGGATTCCCAGTGCCCTGCAGGGGCACTCCTTCCCCCAGTGCGTGCCCCATACACCTGAGGATTCCAAGTGCCCTGCAGGGGTGCTCCTTCCCCACATGTGCCCTGCCAGGTGCTCCTTCCCTGCATGCGTGCCTGATACACCTGAGGACAAGGGACCTGCTTCTGTCAGCGTCCTCACCGCTGTGATCTGAGCACCTGACACACAGCACTTGGAGGAAGGAGGGCTGTATTTGCTTATGGATCTTGAGAGGCTCAGAGGTCATAGTCCATTCTGGGTCCTGCTTCTGCTAAAGCTGCACTTCCTTTTGCGGGGCAGAGAGAGCAAGGGAGGGGGTGAGGCCACACCCCAGGGCCCCACCTCCAGCCATGGCCCACCTTCAGAGCATGAGGTGGGGACATTTTACTCTCAAACTGTAACAGTCCCGTCCTGACATTGCATGCAGAGCTTGGCTATAATATCCTCAGAGGCCACGATTTTGCACTCTCCTTGGGTGAGATGACCTGGTACCAGGTTTCCTTTGGCCCTTACTTAGGAAATATGAGCCGGGCGCGGTGGCGCACGCTTGTAATCCCAGTACTTTGGGAGGCAGAGACCGGAGGATCCGGGTTCGCGGTCAGCCTCAGTTCTCTTTGTCTCTCTCTCTCCCTGTCTCTCTCTCTCTCTCTCTCTACTTAGTGAGGCCCTCCGCAACTTCGTGAGACCCGGTTTCAAAATAAAGTATAAAAAATAGGGCCGGGGG
>PVJS01049565.1:0-14631 GCA_004027185.1 Glis glis | reverse complement strand
TTTTATACTTTATTTTGAAACCGAGTCTCACGAAGTTGCGGAGGGCCTCGCTAAGGAGAGAGAGAGAGAGAGAGAGAGAGAGAGAGCTGAGGCTGGCCGCGAACCCGGATCCTCCGGTCTCTGCCTCCCAAAGTACTGGGATTACAAGCGTGCGCCACCACGCCCGGCTCCTTCCTTCCTTTTTTGTGGTACTGGGGATTGAACCCAGGGGCATTCTACCTCGGAGCTACACCCCCAGCCCTATTTTTTATTCTTTATTTGGAAACAGGGTCTCACTAAGTTGCGGAGGGCCTCACTAAGTAGCTGAGGCTGGTTGCAAACCTGGATCCTCCGGTCTCAGCCTCCCAAGTACTGAGATTATTAAGCGTGCGCCACCACGACCAGCTTAATTTTTAAAATTATTGATGAAATTGAAGTTTTCCTGATAATCTCCAATTAGTTGTGGTCTCTCTGTTATGAACTGTTGGTGCCTGGACTCCTCACAAGTACAATATAAAGTAGAAATAGCTCGAGAGTGCTTGCTATGCGCTGGGTGCTGTTCTGAGCTTCGTGGTAGGGATTAGTGCATCCTCACTCCCTGTCAGGAAAGTGCAGTTATTAGTCTCATTGTTTGGAAGAAACAGGATCATGGAGAGGACGAGTAACTTGTTCAAGGTCATACCCGGAAAGTCTGGATCCACCACTGTGTGCCCTTAGCTACAAAACTGCCAACATTTTCCTCATTTATTTGTCTGTCTTTCACTTATTTTCTATTAAGTATAAAAATTAAAGCTGGGCATGGTGGCGCACGCTTGTAATCCCAGTACTTTGGGAGGCAGAGACCGGGTTCGCGGCCAGCCTCAGCTCTCTCTCTCTCTCTCTCTCTCTCCCTGTCTCTCTCTCTCTCTCTACTTAGTGAGGCTCTCCGCAACTTCGTGAGACCCGGTTTCAAAATAAAAGTATAAAAAATAGGGCCGGGGGCGTAGCTTGGAGGTAGAACGCCCCTGCGTTCAATTCCCGGTACCGCAAAAAAAAAAAAAAAAAAATTAAAACTTTTTTTGTAGTCATCAGATCTATCAGTCTTTTGTTTGCCCATTTTCTTCTTTCAGCTAATGTAGAACATCTTACCCTTTGTGAAGATTGAAAAAAAGAAGCTGGAGCTGGGTGTTGTGGCGCATGCCTGTGATCCCAGTACTTGGAAGGCTGGGACAGGACAATGGCAGGTTCGAGGACAGCCTCAGCAACTTAGCAAGACTCTCAGCAACATAGTGAGACCCTCTTTCCAAACAAAACATAAAAAGGGCTAGGGGTGTAGCTCGGAGGTAGTATGCCCCCGGGTTTCAATCCCCAGTACTTCCACCAAATTTCTAATATTTTGGGTATATTGGATAAGGTGAGAATATATATGTTTCCTCCAACTAATCATTTCTAAATCATTTATCCACTGATATTTTTCTGTTCCATGGTTTAATGATGGCACCGTTCTGCCTGATTTTTACCTCACAATTGCTTGCTTTTTCCATGAACCTTGTATATTCGGTTATCTTTTTGAGTAGACTGAAGTCTTTCCGATTGTCCTTTTCATCTGGCGTGCGTCTGTCTCTAGCCTGCTGATCATTTTTGTGTCCACTGGAATTGCAGTTTCCAGCTTCATTTCCAGGTTTTTCTATCTCTTCTCTCCTCCCTATCTTCCGACTGTTCAGTTGCCTTTACTCAGGGTCGGGTGTCTAGAGGGAGGTCTTATGTGGCAGCCAGTCTCCTGCCCTGGGATGACCCTGGGGATGGCTCCTATGCTGCCGCTGGCCGGGGGAGGCTGAGCAAATGCTTCCGGGGCCACAGTCCCAGACAAATCAGTAGCTGCTTATTTCAGTCTTCTTTCTCCAAGAGGGGGGAGGGGAAAGAGGAAAATGCCAGCCTGTTTTTTTTTTTTGGGGTGTGTGTGTGTGTGTGTGTGTGGTACTGGGGATTGAACCCAGGGCCATCCGACCTCTGAGCCACACCCTCAGCCCTTTGCAAATTTTTTTTTTTGTTTTGAAACAGGGTCTTGCTAGATTGCTAAGAGTCCAGGAGTCCAGACACCAACAATTGCTGAGGCTATCCTTGAACCTGTAATCCTCCTGTCTAAGCCCCTCAGGTATTGGGATTATAGGCACATACCTGTAATCCAAAAAAAATGACACCTATCATAAAGTTTAATTAATTAATTTGTGTGGTACTGGGGATTGAACCCAGAGGCGTTCTACCTCTGAGCTACACCCCCATCCATTTTTATTTTATTTTGGTTATTTATTTATTTATTTATTTTTTGCGGTACTGGGGATGGAACCTGGGGGCATTCTACCTCCGAGCTACACCCCCAGCCCTATTTTTTATTCTTTATTTGGAAACAGGGTCTCACTAAGTTGTGGAGGTCCTCACTAAGTAGCTGAGGCTGGCTGCGAACCCGGATCCTCCGGTGTCAGCCTCCCAAGTACTGGGATTACAAGCGTGCGCCACCACGCCCGGCTTGGTTATTATTTTTAAACTTCTTTTTAAAAATAATTTATTGGTGCAATGTAATTATACAGCATAGTGAGATTCAAAGTGATACAAACACAGCACTTGGTGCGTTTCCCTCTGTAGATGCTCCCTCCCACTCCCCTTCCTCTCTCTCCATTCTTGTTAGTGAGATTGATAGTGAAACCTTCTTGTATGGATGTAAACTTATTTGAACTGTTCCCTTCCTCAATTCTCATTTCCTTTTTTATTTTGAAACAGGGTCTTACTAAGTTACCATGCTCTAGCATCTAACCTGTGATTCTTCTGTCTCAGCCTCCCAAGTACTGGGATTACAAAGTTTAATTTATTAATTAAGCACAATAAGAGATTAACAATAACTAATAACAAATTAAAACTTATTCAAAATTTATTAGCTGGGTGTGGTGGCACAGGACTGTAATCCCAGCCAGGCGTGGTGGCGCACGCTTGTAATCCCAGTACTTGGGAGGCTGAGACAGGAGGATCCGGGTTCGCGGCCAGCCTCAGCTACTTAGTGAGGCCCTCCGCAACTTCGTGAGACCCGGTTTCAAAATAAAGAATAAAAAATAGGGCTGGGGGTGTAGCTCAGAGGTAGAATGCCTCTGGGTTCAATCCTCGGTACCGCCAAAAAAAAAGGACTGTAATCCCAATATTTGGGAGGCTGACAGGAGGATTGAAGGTTTGAGGACAGCCTCAGCAATTTAGCAGGACCCTGTTTCAAAAAGTAAGAAAACAAAAAGGGCTGGAGTGTAGCTCAGAGGTAGAATGCTCCTGAGTTCAATCCCCAGTAGCACCAAAAAAATCCTTTTGTATCCTGCTATACCACTCTTGGGTATCTTTCCAAAGGGACTGAAATTAGAGAATTACAGTAATATATGCATATCCATGTTCATAGCAGCACAGTTCACAATAGCCAAATTATGGAACCAACCTAGATGTCCATCAACAGATGAATGGATTAAAAATTGTGGGCTATACACACAATGGAATTCTACTCAGCAATAAAGAAGAACAAAATTATGTCATTTGCAGAAAAATGGATGGATTTGGAGAACATTGTGTTAGGTGAGATTAGCCAGTCACAGAAAGCGAAGGGCCATATGTTTTCTCTCATATGCAGAAGCTAGGGAGTAAGCAGGAAACTTCAGATAATGGAGGAGCAACTTCAGTGGGGCCAGGGAGCTGGTCTAGGGGAAGGGGGAAGGGAGGATCAATGAAGCAATCACTTCTATCAACATTATGTACATCTGTGAGAATACCAATGTCAATCTCAATATCCTGTATGGGGGAGGGGGAGTGGGGAGGGAGCCGGGGAAAGCCCGCCATGTGCCGTGTGCACGTGTGTCACTATCACTATGAACTACATTATGATGTGAGACCATAATACACCAGTGAAAGTATATTAAAGCTGGGCATGGTGGCGCACCCTTGTAATCCCAGTACTTGGGAGGCTGAGACAGGAGGATCACAGGTTCACTGCTAACCTCAGCTACTTAGTGAGGCCCTCCGCAACTTAGACCCTGTTTCAAAATAAACAATAAAAAATAGGGCTGGGGGATGTAGCTTGGAGGTAGAATGCCTCTGGGTTCAATCCCCAGTACTGCAAGAAAAAAGTATATTAAAAATAAAATTTAAAACTCCTTTTTTATTATTTATTTCTGGAATTTTCCATGTATGTTTTCAGGCTGTGGTTGACCACGGGCAACTGAAAATGTGGAAATGGAAACTGTGGAGAAGGGGAACTACTGTAGACAGAGCCAGTCTTCCCCTGGAAGGCCCGCTTCTTTTTTGTTGTGGACTCGGGGCCATGTCCCCCATTGCCCTGTCACCCTGTCACCTCGTGGCCCCAGCTCCCCTTTGCCAGGGCATGGTCTGGGCTCAGGGCTGAGCAGCCCTGGGCTCTCCTCCCTAGCATCAGACACACTGGGCACCCCACTCGGCCAGACTGTCTCCTGGGCGCCTGTGCAAGTTTGTCCCAGAAGCCAGTCCTTCCTGGAACTGGGTGTCATTTCAGGACAGAGAATGCCAAGAGTGTAACTTGGCCCTGAAGTCAAGGAAAGCCTTCCAATCCTGCATGAGATAGCAGATTGTTTATTGGGCTTTGGCTTGAGCCTGGGACCTGCAGTTCCCCCGAACCTCTGGCGTCTCCACCAGGGGGCGCCCTTTCCACGTCTTGGCTCTACTGGTCTCCATTCAGCTTCCCAGGGTTTGTGTGTGCCTTTTTTCTGTGATCACAGTACAGAATCATGACTCAACTTTCCTAATTGACGTATGCAACTTAATCTGCTGCTGGGCTCAGGTTCTGCCATGCTTCAGACTGGTGGCTGGAGTTATGTAACACCGTAGCAAATCGTGACAATGCAAGTTGGGGAGAAAGGAGAGTGGTAGAATGGGTCTTTCACTCCCCAAATGCCACTCAGTCGGCCTCATCTGCTAACCAAGTCATGAGATCATCTGCCTCCTCCTCCTTTTCCTCTTCCTCTTCTTCTTGTACTAGGGATTGGACCCAGGGGCATTCTACCTCCGAGCTACACCCCAAGCTCTTTTTGTTATTTTGTTTTTGAAACAGGGTCTCACTAAGTTGATGAGAGTCTCACTGCTTACTGAGGCTGGTCTCAAACTTGCGAGCCTCTTGTCTCAGCCTCCCAAGTACTGGGATTACAGGTGTGCACCATTGCGCCCGGCAACTCCACTACCTTGTTTAGGATGGAGAACTCTGACTATGGGCAAATTTCCCTTCCTGCTCTTGTCAGGGGCCCTAGAGACTGTGGGTGGGGTTGTTCAGTGAAGACACCATCTAGCTGAGCAGAGGGTGGCTACCTCTGAGGAGAGGAGGGAGCAGATCCAGCTGCAGGTTGCAGGAGAGGAAGTGCAGGAGAAGGGGGCATAGTGAGGGCTGCAGGTCTGGACCGGTCCAGCTTGTAGCCACAAATGGCAGCGCGCATCACCATCATCCTCCCCCCCCCACCCATAGTAACGCTGGAGACAATGATGTAAGAAGCAATCAAGTAAGTATGTGGGAATTTCAGGGTGACGGGGCTGAGAAATTCCCTGGTACAGGCTGAGAAAATGCTAAGTTCTAGAAAAAGCAGTGTTAAACATGGTGCTGCCCAAGTTGAGATGATGTAAGAGTGTGTTAGTCAGCTTTTTGTTGCTGTGTGTTAGCTTTTTGTTGCTTACAGGAGGAAAGATTTATTTGGCTCACAGTTTCAGAGGTTCAGTCCACGGTTGACGAGCTCCAAGGCGGAAACATCATGGTGGCAGGGTGTGGTGGAGAGCAGCTGTTTAACTCATGGCAGCCAGGAAGGAGAGAGAGAGAGAGAGAGCGAGAGAGAGAGAGAGAGAGAGAGAGAGAGAAGAAAGGGACCTGGTACAGATAGAGTCCCCAAGACCCCACCCCTGTGACCTACCTCCTCCAGCCAAACCCTACCTGCTTACAGTTACCACCCAGTAAATCCACTCAAATTATTAATCCATCAATGAATTTTTCCACTGATGAAATTAGAGCCCTGCTTCAATTATTTCTCCTCTGAGTAAGAGTAAGAGATGGGAAGAGGAAGGATGAAGACAGGCAACAGGGACCGCTGATCCTCTGTGCACCTGTGGGGAGTAGAAGAGAGACCAGGTTCCCCGTGTTTTGCTTAATGGTTCGGGTTCACTGGCGAAAATGAAACCACTCAGCCGGGCCTGGTGGCGCACACCTGTAATCCCAGTACTTGAGAGGCTGACATAGGAGGCTCTCAGGTTAAAGGCCAAGCTCAGCTACTTAGTGAGGCCATCTGCAACTTAGTGAGACCCTGCTTCAAAATAAAATAGGGCTGGGGGTGTAGCTCAAAGGTAGAATGCCCCTGGGTTCAATCCCCAGTACCACAAAAAAAAAAGAAAGAAAGAAAACAGAAAATGAAACCCCTCCCATATGAACAAAAGTATAAGACGGTTTAATAGAGAAAATTATTTATTTATTATTTATTTATTTATTTATTTATTTATTTATTTATGGTACTGGGGATTGAACCCAGGCGCATTCTACCTCTGAGCTACACTTCCAGTCCTATTTTTTAATTCTTTATTTTGAAACAGGGTCTCACTAAGTTGCAGAGGCCTCACAAGTTGCTGAAGCTGGCCTCAAACCTGCGATCCTCCTGTCTCAGCCTCCCAAGTACTGGGATTACAAACATGCGCCACCTTGCCAGGCTGATCATGGAGTTTTTAGATTGGAGGCTACAGTCTCTTTTCTCCCCTTTTCCCGTGCCTAGGCAAGGCTCCACAAAGGTCCTGAGGCCTTCTGAAGGCGTGGACAAGGGATATTTGTGGACTCCAGAGTCCAGGGACCAGGGTACAGCTTCCTGGCGCACACTTCTCCTCTAAGGCCTTGCCAGCCCTCGAGGTGACCCCGGGCTGCGGACCTGGGGAGAGGCGAGGCGCCGCCTGGCCCAGCTGCTCTCCATTCTAGAGACTCTTTCTCCCGGGCTGCCCTCAAAAGCGCAGGGCTCCCTGGATGACACAGTGAGGAGCTCTAGGCTCCTGCAAACAAAAGCCTGCAAGGAACTCCAAGCAGAGGGAGTCCAAAGTCCTTCCTCCTGGGTCCAGGTGGGGGAAGGTGTACGGAGGAGGGAGGCGGGGTTAGGCCAGGAAAACCCAGGAAAAATAAAACCCAGATTCGTTTTCCAATCAGTTACCCCACCATAGTCACTCATAATGAGTCCATGTTCTCTCCTCAGAGAAAACTGACTTCCCCTGCTAGTGGGGTTTTTAAGGGTGGCAGGGTCACCCCAAACCAGGTGTCAGGAGGCTGCGGGCAGGGCCCGGAGCAGCAGGTTAAGGTGGGAAAGCCTGGTGTCATTCTTGTTAATAAACACAGGTGGAAAGGGAACAAGGAAGAGAAGTGTGCGTGTGTGTGTGTGTGTGTGTGTGTGTGTGTGTGTGTGTTACTGGGGATTGAACCCAAGGACTTCACCTCTGAGCTACACCCCAGCCCTTTTTATTTATTTATTTAAATTTTTGAAACAGGGTCTTGGTCTTGCTAAATGATAGCATGCTGGCCTCCAACCTGTGAGCCTCCTGTCTCAGCCTCCCAGTATTGGGGGTTACAGGTTGGGCCACAATCCCTGGCCTGAGGGTTTACTCTGGGTGGAGCACCACCCGTAGAGGGCAGGCGAGGACCGCTGAGGAATCCACACCCCGAGGTAGCCCTCAGCTAAGCAGGGTTTGGTGCTGGGCATAGTGGCGCACACCTGTAATCCCAGTACTCGGAAGACTGAAACAGGAGGATTGCAGGTTTGAGGCCAGCCTCAGCAACTTATCAAGACCCTCAGCAACTTAGCAAGACCCTGTTCCAAAATAGAAAATAAAAAGAATCGGGGGTGTAGCTCAGAGGTAGAATGCCCCTAGGTTCTATCCCTAGTTCCAAAAAAAGGGGGGTTGATGCACAGATCCCCCAGCTTCCATACGGGAACAGTGATTCTGGGGTATGCTCTCTGCAGGTTGTTTTGGGGGCCCTCGCGGATGGAGCCCGGTTGCTCACAGGTATTTCTCCTGCACCTGCATTGGCTCCTGCCCTGCCCCTGCCTCTACTCCACTCTATCAAGGGCTGCCTGGGATTTCCTCCCCAATAACCTTTTGCCCTCAAATTTGTTTCCTAGTCAGGTGTGGTGGTGCATACTTGTAATCTCAGTACTTGGGAGGCTAAGACAGGAGGATCGCAGGTTCACAGTCAGCCTCAGCAACTTAGCGAGGCCCTCAGCAGCTTAGCGAGACCCTGCTTCCAAATAAGAAATAAAATAGGGTTGGGGGTGTAGTTCAGAGGTAGAATGCCCCTGGGTTCAATCCCCAATACAAAACAAAACAAAACAAACAACCACAACAAAAAAAACCTGTTTCCTAATCTACTTTTTTTTTTGTGGTACTGGGGATTGATCCCAGGGGCATTCTACCTCTGAGCTACATCTCCAGACCTATTTTATCTTTTATTTATTTTATTTATTTATTTATCATTTATTTATTTTGCAGTACTGGGGATTGAACCCATGGGGCATTCTACCTCCGAACTACATTACACCCTCAGCCCTATTTTTTATTCTTTGTTTTGAAACAGGGTCTCACTAAATTGCGGAGGGCCTCACTAAGTAGCTGAGGCTGGCCGCGAACCTGTGATCCTCCTGTCTCAGCCTCCCAAGTACTGAGATTCCAAGCGTGCGCCACCATGCCCGGTTTCCTAATCTACTTCTGAAGGAACTGGGTGGAAGCCAGACTCTTTGACAACTGTAAGAGCCTCTGAACTCCCAAGAATAGTGTTTTACACGCGGGCACTCACTGCATAATGGTGTTTGGTCAACAGTGGGCCGGATACAATGGTGCCCCCCCCAAGGTAATAATGAAACTAAAAACTGCTGCCTAGTGACTCTAGACTGCGGCCCTCAGCACCCTAGCATGTGCACGACTCGCCTGTCCTTTGTCATGATGCTGGTGTAAAGAAATCTACTGCACACACAATTACGGACAGCACATAATACTTGATAATAAATGACTGTGTTACTGGTTTAGGTATTTACTATACTATACTTTTGTGTCTATGTGTGTGTGTGTGTGTGTGTGTGTGTGTGTGTGTGTGTGTGTGTGGTACTGGGGATTGAACCCAGGGGCATTCTACCTCTGAGCTATACCCCCAGCCCTTTTTATTATTTTTTTTTTATTTTGAAACAGGGTCTCAGTACGTGGCTGAAGGTCTCACTAAATTGCTGAGGATGATCGCAAACCTGTGATCCTCCGGTCTCAGCCTCTCAAGTACTGAGATTACAGGCAGGAACCCATTTGTCTGGCGCTTCAGGCCAGGCCCATGCAGGTGACCTGCCTAGCGAGTCACCTTCCTTGCTGTCCTTCCAAGTCAGCCCCTTCCTCAACTGTTCCCCAGTCTCCCTCCCCTCTCCCCTCTGTGCTTGGCTTGTATGGAATGCCACTCATTACTCAGGAGCAGCTGGAGACAGATAACTCCCTCCCTGGAATGTAGAGAATTTGGGGTACTGGGGAAAGATAGAAAGAGTGAGGGAGAAAGGGAGTCAAACGCAATATCCTTTGGAACTGTACAATCGGGGTCTAGACAAGCCCCATCTCTGAAGGAGAGGGGTAGAGGGACGGCGGGGGGGGGGGTAGGGGCTGGGGAGTGTCTTAGCCAAGGTCCCCCGGGCACCGGAGTGTCCTCACATTTGCAGTGACTACTTCCCAGAAGACAGTGCGTGGGAAACTGGCAGCCAGCAGCGGCCCTCACAGGGCTGTGCAGTAGGGACCCCTGGGCGGGATATTCAGAGGGCCACCTGAGGGCCCCCAGGGGTGCCTTCCCAGTGCTCAGCCTAGGGGCTGGGCAGGGGCATCACTTTCCTCCTCATCCTTCAAGGCAGAGATTCAGGAGGAAGATCACTGAGCCCGGGTACCCCAACCTCACCTCCTTCCCCACCCTCATCTTCTGTGCTCCCCATCAGCAGTGCGTGTGATGCAGGAAGGGTCCGTTCATCCAGCCCAGCTTTTCTGCCTCCTCCTCCTCTTCCTCCTCTTCCTTCTGCTCCTCTTCCTCCTCCTCCTCCTCTTCCTTTTGCTCCTCTTCCTCCTCCTTCTTCTTCTCTTTCTTCTTCTTGTCCTTCTCCTCCTCCTTCTTGGTACTGGGTATTGAACCCAGGGGCATTCTACCTCTGAGCTACACCCCAACCCTTTTTATTTTTTATTTTGAAACAGGATCTCACTAAGTTGCTGAGGCTGGCTTTGAAACTGTGACTCTCCTGTCTCAGCCTCCCAAGTACTAGGATTATAGGGTGTGCCACCACACCCGGCCACAAACTAAAATACGATTGGAAATGTGGTTGATAAATGCACCATTGCACCAATCTGATGGTGGGTGGCGAATCACCTCATTAATTTGATCTTTTTGAACTGAGAAGCCAGCAATCAAGTAAAGCCATCAGGAGAATCAGCTGAAGAAAATCCACGAGGCAGAAAGGAGGCCATATTGCTGCCCAGTGGCACACACTTGTAATCCTGATACTTGGGAGGCTGAGACAGGAGGATTGCAGGTTCAAAGCCAGCCCCAGCAACTTAGTGAGACTCTCAGCAACTTAGTGAGACCCTGTTTCAAAATAAAAAGTAAAAAAAGGCTAGGGGTGTGGCTCAGAGGTAGAATGCCCTGGGGTTCAATCCCCGGTACTGAACAAAATGAAACAAAACAAAAACATAGATAGGGTGAGGTCAGGGAGGGTCCCAAACCCAGAGCTTCCATGTCCTTCCCTGTGTCCCCTTCCTCGCACATTGATGTGTTCACTATTGAGGGAGGTCCACCAAGCTTCGGAATCCAGAGTTCTCATTCCATAGGCGCGGCTGACTGACTCATTTGTCACATGACTGAACTCAACCTCTAGTCTCCCTACCCTCCATTGAGCTGGGTTTGGCTCAAAGACCCAATCCTTTAATCACATGGTTGGTCTTTCTGGTGACCAGCCCCCATTCTAGGTCTTAACTTAAATCCAGAGCCTTATCTGCAGGGCTCCTGGATAGCAAAGATATTCCTATTACTCAGGAACTTCCAAGGATTCAGAGTCTCTCTCCTAGTACCAGGGACAAAGGACAAATTCTTTACTGTACAATAGAGTCATAAAAACATAAAATTGTACAATGTTTTGAGAAGCCTACAAGAGATTCACGCTTTAGGGATTCATATTTAAGGATTCAGTAGGTACGTTGCTATAGTTTGGATCTGAAATGTCCCCCAAAGGCCCATGTATTAAAGTCTTGGTCACCAGCCTGGGATGCTATTAGGAGGTGGCAGAGCCTTTAGAAGGTGGGACCTAGTGGGAGGAAGTTAGGTTGTTGGGAGCTTGTCCTTGAAGGGGATATTTAGACCTTGGCATTTCTCTCTCTCTCTCTCTCTCTCTCTCTCTCTCTCTCTTTCTCTTTGCTTCTTAGCTGCCATGGAGTAAAAAGGTCTCCTCCAGCATGTATTCCCACCAGGATGTATCGTGCCACCACAGGTCCAAAGCAACAGGATCAAGTGACCATTGACTGGAACCTCTGAAACCTTGAGCCACAGTCAACCTTTTTTCCTTTTAAGTTGATTTTCTCAGGTATTTTGTCACAGTAACAGAAAGCTGACTAACACATACATTACAAAAGAAATTAGTCAAATACAGTCCCTTTTTGTAAAGGAATCATAGGACCCAAACCTTTAGTTATTGCAGAAATTTAAAAATGGATGTGATAAAGCCCAGGATGCTATAAAGGAACTAGCATTCAAGTAACTTACTGTCTTGATCTCTGACCTTGTTCCATCCCTAAGAGAAAGCAAAGAAGAAGCAAACTGTGACAGTTCTTGCATGTTCACATCCTGACATATTCCTTGCAGGCGTGCGCCACCATACCTGGCTCTAAGACTTCTTTATATATTTTTACGTACAGGATTGGTTATCCAATTTTATCAAATGTCAATAATCAAGATAGGCTGGGCATAGTGGCACACGCTTATAGTCCCAGTACTTGGGAGGCTGAGGCTGGAGGATCGCAGGTTTGAATAACTTAGTGAGGCTCTTAGCAACTTAGCAAGACCCTTTTTCCAAATTAAAAAAAAAAATAAAATAGGTCTGTGGGTGTATCCTGGAGGTAGGAGGCCCCTGGATTCCATCCCCAGTACCACACACACACACACAAATCAAGGTGATTGTACCTTTTATCTCCTTCAGCATATAGATATGATAAATTTGAATGCATTTAAGAATATTAAGCTATCTTTGTACTCCTGGTTGGTCATGGTGTATTATCTTTTAATATTTCATACTTCTGGATTGAAACTCTGGAAATCTTGGAAGTTCTTTTGGAAACTTCCTAAATCCACTATGCTCTCAGGAAACCTCCAACAACCAAATTCTCAGAAGAAAGACTTTTTTTTCCTTTGCTCTTTGACCAATATCAAAGGAAACCCCTGTAAGGGTTTGGAATTTAGAATATCTTCCTAGCCCTCAAGAAACAAGGTAGCAATGTTGGAAGTGGGGCTTGATTGCTAAGGAGGAGTCCCTGGGGGTGTGGCCTTGGGTAGTGTATGGTTCCTCCTCCCCCTGCTCTCTCTCTTTCTGCTTCTAGCTTCGGGAGGTGTGAACAGAAGTTGCTTTCTCTTTCTTTGTGTCCTGCTGCCATGCCTTGAGCTCCACAAACCCAGCTTCACATGGACTGAACCCCCAAATCTGCAAAATATGTGAGCAAATACATCTTCCTTCCTCTAAGTTGTGTGGTCAGTTCTTTTGGATCATAGCAGTGAGAATGTTCACCCAGACAACCTTCAACTTCCAAGTAGATCTGGCTACTAATACCCACAGATCAATTCTTTTTTTTTTTTTTTTGTGGTACCAGAGATTGAACCCAGGAGCATTCTACCTCTGAGCTACACCCCCAGTCCTATTTTTTATTCTTTATTTTGAAACAGGGTCTCATTAAGTTGTGGAGGGCCTCACTAAGTAGCTGAGGCTGGCCGCAAACCCGTATCCTCCAGTCTCAACTTCCCAAGTACTGGGATTACAAGCGTGCGCCACCATGCCCGGCTCCCACAGATCAATTCTGATGAGATCATTATACAGTAACCAACCAGTGCTTACTAAGTGCTTATTCTGTACTAAGCAGGACTAAGTATTATTTTACTTAAGCCTTTAAATTACCCTTAATTTCTCATCTGAAGCATATTGGTCTGAAAAGTGGTGAATAAACAATGTCTTTAACAATGTCCCTATAATAATAAAGACAAATGTGGACTGTTTTATATCCATTTAAAAAATTCTGCTTATGATGATAATTTTCAAACATACACAAAAGTGTATGAGAAGAGTATAATAAACCTTCCTGTATCCACACGAAGCTTTAACAACTGCCAGAGTTGGCTGTACTCACTTAATCTACCCCACCATTTCTTTTGCTGAAGATCTTTTAAAACAAATTCCAAGGCAGGTGTGGTGACTCACGCTTGTATTCCTAGTACTTGGGAGGCTGAAACAGGAGGATTGCAGGTTTGAGGACAGCCTCAGCAAGTAGCGACACTCTCAGCACTCTCGTGAGACCCTGTTTCAAAACAAAAAATAAAAAGGGCTGGGGGTGTAGCTCAGAGGTAGAACGCCCCTGGGTTCAACCCCCAGTACCGCAAAAAAGAGAGATCCATTAACCAGAAACTAGTCTTGGTGTCCTTGTTAAAAAATTTGTATGCCGGACGTGGTGGCGCACGCTTGTAATCCCAGTACTTTGGGAAGCGGAGACCGGAGGATCCGGGTTCGCGGCCAGCCTCAGCTCTCTCTCTCTCTCTCTCTCTCTCTCTCTCTGTCTCTCTCTCTCTCTCCCTGTCTCTCTCTCTCTCTCTCTCTTTCTACCTAGTGAGGGCCTCTGCAACTTCGTGAGACCTGGTTTCAAAATAAAGTATAAAAAATAGGGCCGGGGGTGTAGCGCAGAGGTAGAACGCCCCTGTGTTCAATCCCCAGTACCGCAAAAAAAAAAAAATTGTATAACCTGGGCACAGTGTAATCTTAGTACTTGGGAGGATGAGACGGGAGGATCTCAGGTTCAAGGCCAACCTCAGCAACTTAGTGAGTTCCTCAGCAACTTAGTGAGAACCTGTTTTTTTTGTGTGTGTGTGTGTGTGATACTAGGGATTGAACCAGAGGTATTCTACCTCTGAGCTAACCCCCAGCCCTATTTTTATTTTGAAACAGGGTCTTTCTTACTAAGTTTGAAGAGGGCCTCACGAGGCTGCTGAAGCTGGCTGTGAACCTGTGACATTCCTATCTCAGCCTCCCAAATACTGGGATTACAGGCGTGTGTGCCACTGCACCTGGCTGAGACCCTGTTTTGAAATAAAAAATAAAAAGGAACCAGGTGTGGTGGCACATACCTGTAATCCTAATACTTGGGAGGCTGAGACAGGAAGATTGAAGGTTAGGCCAGCCTCAGCAAATTAGCAAGGCCCTCTGTAACTTAGTGAGACACTGTTCTAAAAATAAAATATTGCCGGGCGTGGTGGCGCATGCTTGTAATCCCAGTACTTTGGGAAGCGGAGACCGGAGGTTCCGGGTTCATGGCCAGCCTCAGCTCGTGCACGCTCTCTCTCTCTCTCTCTCTCTCTCTCTC
>PVJS01049564.1:0-14631 GCA_004027185.1 Glis glis | reverse complement strand
GAGAGAGAGAGAGAGAGAGAGAGAGAGAGCTGAGGCTGGCCACGAACCCGGATCCTCCGGTCTCCACCTCTCAAAGTACTGGGATTACAAGCGTGCGCCACCACGCCCGGCAGTATATTTTTTTAAAAAAGGCACACTAAAATTAAAAAAGAAATGGTTGAATATGAACACAGGTGAGTCCATAGGAGACCTTTTAGGCATTCTGAGTAGATGTAAGTGGGAGGATACTGAGTTGGCTCGATCTAGAAACAGTGGCATTTTGCTTCAGAAATTTAATGGTTGGGTCTTCATCTGCTACTTGAATTTCAGCCATCAGTGAGCAATTTCTCAGAAGCCCAGGTCCACATGCCATCGAATCCACTGTTACACAATACCTTTGACTAAAATGTTTGATCATTTGTTCTTGCCAGGTTGGATTCCAAGCTTTTGTGCCCTTGTGTTAAGTCCGTGGCAATCAGTTAAAATGCTTTGTGTATAGGATTGCCAGTACTGAATACGAAGATGCTGACAGACTTTCTACCTATTGTGTTTTATTATATCCAAGCATTATAAAAAATTCATATTCCTTCAGAAGTGGACGGAATGGGCAAAAATGGTAGCCGGGAGGAAGGAATCAACAGAAGATCTAAAGTGTTTACAAATTATCAGGGATATGCTTTGCTTTTATTTGGGGCCCATGCTGGTTGAAATTGATCCTTGTTCTTTCTTTAAGTAATCACCCTCGCACTGTGAAGAGTCAGGAGTCAGCCCTTTGGAGATGCCAGCATTTGTGCTTCTATGCACTTCACCACGAGACAGAATGAGAAATGCCTTACATGCTAGCTACATTTATATAGCTGCATCAGAGAATCAAAAGGGTTAAGTTGGAGAATGTGGGCAAATTTCAAGTATTAATTATGATATAGGTAATATTTTGTGAAATGGTCTCTTTTACATTTCAATTATACTTATTGACCCAATCAATTAGCTCCTTATCCCTGATTATGTATTGGTAACTTTTATCTTGGTTTATGCTTGAACAACACCACTGGTTTAACCATTGTCATTAAATTATATTTGTGCATCCATTAAACATTATCAATATCTATATAGTGGGAAGAATTTGATGAAATTAGCTGTTGTACGTTCATAGTGACAAGAGGGGTCGTGTGGCACACATACATCATGTATTGCTGTACTAACTAGACTCTGAAAGGCAAGAGGAGATAGGAAGGGCATACAGATTGGTAGGACCCATAACAGAGGGAACCCAGCTCTTCTTAAAGCCAGTGCCATGAGGAGGTGGCAAGCTCTGGAAGGAATGGCTTTTTTGTACCCACAGAAGCTGAGTCATTGAACACTGGGGCTTCCAGATGAAACAGATCTTTCTGTCCCACTTTTCAGGGGAGCATGGAACAGTTGCATGCCTGTGAACAACTGGATGTAAGCAGCAACGGTGAAGAACTGGGGGCTACAGACACTGCCCAATGTTTACAGTAGAGTTTGGCTTTATATATTACCCTAGAGAAGGACATAGGAACCCTTTAATCACTGAGAGTGAACCAAAGAGAGAGAGATTTTCAGACCACAAAAGTGCTATTTATTGAACACTTAGCAAATGTTAGGAGCAACATATTTTTATAAATTCTACAAAATTTAAATAAAAATCTGTCACCATACATGACTGTCATGTATGATGCATCCTGAGGTGGCTAAATGACCCATTTCCCTTCTCCCACCCACATTCATACATTAACAATCTCTGTCTCCCCCATCTCTCATTCTTGTTCTCCCTCATCCTCTTTGTCTTGCTCTCTCCCACCTCTCCTCCATATCATTGAGGAGGAAATGATGCACAGACAACCATACCTATCTACAAAATACATGGAAGGTCAGTCTGAGTGTCTGCAGGTGTGGGCAGTATTGCTACTTCCCTTGCTACATGCATCTTTATAGAGGGTGCTATGTGCATCTTTATATCATGAGGAAGAATCCTCCTGGTTGCCTTTTCTACCTGCATGACATGTGGCCAAACTCTTTGGTGTCTGTTTCCAGATGTCCTTGTGCATCTTGAGACTCAGGAAATACTTTCACAGTGTCTTCTTTGTGACAGCTGCCACCTTCGAATAACCCCCTCCTGGTGATTCTATGATCTCAGCACTCTGTCCCCCTCTGCCCTCTGCCCTCAAGTGCTGTGCTATTGAAGTTACAATTCATTTTTTTTTTTTTTTTGCGGTACCAGGGATTGAACCCAGGGGCATTCTATCTCCGCGCTACACCCCCGGCCCTATTTTTATACTTTATTTTGAGACCAGGTCTCACGAAGTTGCAGAGGGCCTCACTAAGTAGAGAGAGAGAGAAAGACAGAGAGAGAGAGAGAGAGAGAGAGAGAGACAGGGAGAGAGAGAGAGCTGAGGCTGGCCGCGAACCTGGATCTCCGGTCTCCGCCTCCCAAAGTACTGGGATTACAAGCGTGCACCACCACGCCCAGCTTGATGTTACAATTCATATGCCACAATAGGCACCTGCTTATGGAGCATTTAAAATGTGCCAGGTATTGGGTTCCATCCTTTATATGTATTATCTCAATTAGGGCTTCTGGGCACCTGTCACTTGAAAAGCTAACAAATTCACATTATTTTTAGGAAGAGCCACTGGTTCCCAAGGCTTAATATAATCTGGACCCAGAAGTTCAGGTCTCATTTCTCTCATTTCTCTCCTTTCTTCCTCATGTCTCCTGCTCCAGGTGCACACCTGGCACTGCATAAGCACACATTCCCTTCTTGCCCCACAACTTTTTCAGCTGAAGTTCTGTCTGCCAGAGCACTCTTCTTCAAGAGAATTTTCACTCTTCCATTCAAGTCTCATTCATTACAATATGTTCTCAGACACCATGTTCCTTTTCCTTTGAAGCATAGATGCTAATTTCCTATAAACCCACCAATGCCATTGGCTGACGAATGTCTTTCTCTTCCACTGGTAAGGAAGTTTTCTGACAATGGGACTGACTCATTGTGCTTTTTCAGGTAACTTTATCTGGAATACAGTAAAGGGGTCAACGTAGGAATGGAACAAATGAATGAATGAATTCTGTTTTCCCAAGGCTTGCATCCATCTAATCTTTGACCTCAACTCTCTGTAAGGATGCTTATGTCTTGTGCAGTACTTTTTTGTCTGCCTCAGAGGCATGTGGAATTCATTACAGGGGCCAGCGACTACAGAACCATAAGAGATAGACATATATCTATTCCACTGAGGTCCTGGTGACTACAGACACGGCCAGAAAACCACCACATGGCTTATATCTAGTAGATCTACTTGCCATCTTTGAGTCTGAGTAACACTGTGGTTCTACTGAAAGAGAAGAGAAAGGGAGGAACATGTATCAAGGGTCTGCTATCTCTTCCTGGAGCTGTTTGGTGCTTTCACACATTCAATTCAAATTACGGAGGCTGGACTCGAACCTGCAATCCTCCTGTTTCAACCATGCATTAAAAGAGAGACTCTAGGAGCTGGGCTTGGTGGCACACACTTGTAACCTCAGTACTTGGGAGGCTGAGGCAGGAGGATCACAGGTTTAAGACCTGTCTCAGCAACTGCATGAGACCCTCAGCAACTTAGCAAGACCCTGTTTCAAAAATAAAAAAGTGCTGGTGTAGCCCAGAGGTAGAATGCCCCTGGGTTCAATACCCAGTATGTGTGTGTGTGTGTGTGTGTGTGAGAGAGAGAGAGAGAAAGAGAGAGAGAGAGAGAGAAAGAGAGAGAGAGAGAGAGAGCGCCCTTCTTCTGGTCTGAGTGGCATTATCATACTACTTTTACTTTATGAAAATTCATTGGGCTATAAACTTATGTTTTTCACCTTTTATATGAATATTATGTTTCATTAAAAAAGACCCTTTTAATCTTAAGTATAGGAACAAATTTACCAGAGGTTGAAAGAGTCTATTTGAAATATTTGATTGCACCTGCGTTGCTCAGGTAGATAATTCACTCATGTACAGATGATGTTTGTGACAATGGAAAAGGTTTTCAGAAGTGCTATTCCCTGAAGAAATTCAGTCAATCATTCCCCAAAAGATCAGACATCCTTGTTATTCATAAACCAGCCCCTGCAGTTAGAAGATTGTGTAAGAAAGTAAATGTTTCATTAACCACTTAACGATTGCTGTCTATCCTCATTGCTAGTGTCTATCCACTTGCCTTGAGTGTCTGTCTCTGTCCATAAAATCAATGCCTTTGGTGGTTGTTGCCTGTTGGTGGTTTAAGTGGTTGTGACTTTTATTTAAATGAAATGTTAATCGATTGAAATGACAAATTATACAGAAGATGAAGGATTTCAGCATGGTGAAAAACGTGATGTTGGAAAAACTCTTTAATCACCTGTCAAACCATTACCAAATGGGAGTCTGAGTGAGACCAGATAATATTGAAAGAAAAGAAAATCAATGAGGACTGACATGATGGCTGTGTCACACAAGAGACGATTTGAGAATCAATTAAAGAGAGCTTTGACAGAATTGATGAGCTGTTGAGTATAGATACAGAATCAACATTGTTTCTGACCTAGTAACACAAAATACCATATTAACATAAAATTTTGAAAGTAAAATTATAATCTTCCAGTCCAATCACACCTAATTTATTGCTTTCTCATTATGTAATTCATATTTATTTTAAAATACTGATGAAATGAATTAATTTTTATTTTGTTATTTTGAAAGATAAATTCCCAATCAATTTTGCTAACATTGCTCACTATTTTGTTTTTCTTTTGGTGCTGGAGGTTGAACCCAGGGACATTCTATCTCCGAATTACACCCCTGACCCTATTTTATTCTTTTATTTTGAAACAGGGTCTCACCAAGTTGCAAAGGGGCTCACTAAGTTGTTGAGGCTGGCCATAAACCTGCAATCCTCCTGTCTCAGCCTCCCAAGTACTGTGATTACAAGCCTGTGCTACCACGCCTGGTCGTTGTTCACTATTTAATATGGCACTTGGACTTCTTCCTAGAGAATTACTTTCCATTCTCTTTTTCCTGGTTCCATTTATCCTGTCGTGAAGAAGACCATACTGAAGTTACTAGGTTTTGCTTTTTCCTTTCAGATAAGCAAGTGAGCCCTCACTCCTGTTTTTTTTAATCCACTCCCAACCATCCCATATCAGTCTTCTATGATCTTCCAAATTAAAACTTGGATTAGATCTTTATCTTTTTGCCTCTTTTCTTTTTGTGGTATTGAGGATTAAACTCAGTGACATTCTACCTCTATGCTACACCCCCTGCCCTATTTTACTTCGTATTTTGAAACAAGGTCTTATTATGTTCCTGCAGCACTGGCTTTTAACCTACAATCCTCCTGTCTTAGTCTCCCAAGTACTGGGATTACAGGCTTGCACCACAGTGCCCAACTTTTGCCTCTTTATATATAGTTTTATCCATTCTATGGAAACATTGAGGGAAGTATCATCATTAATACTGTGCCCACCTCCTTCCCCTTGCCCCGCATGGATAGTTACTTTGACCTACAAGGGCTGAGTGTCATCAAGGTTGTGATAACAGCTCTGCTGGGTACCAGGGATATTGAATTCCTTTCTTGCATACTTCTCTGATTCATGTGGTGAAATTGCAGCCCATTTTCTAGATTACGTGATTCCTATGAAGTCACCACATTTTTTCCACCTTCAAAAAAGAGAAAGACTGATGCTATTTTAACAGAATGCCAGGTCAGATCACTGGCCTGTTGGTAATTATAGAAGTGAAGGGACTACACCTGCTTAATTGCTATTTTGAAGCACCATTGATTCATTTAGAAAAAACTAAAAGTCAAAGATCTCAGGTTATATTAAGTGCGTGAGTCAGTGATGAACACAGAGGACAGGACCAAGATTTCACGCAGAGGAAAAAGACTGCAATGGGCTCGTTTTGTGTTTTTATCTGGATTTTATTTTTTATTTGGATTACCTGAATACATACTTTAACTTATTTGTCCACATGAATTAAGTGGAGGAACTGGCTAGTCAAACTGAAAATGAAAGGATAAGTCTATTCCTATCTGTCTTTTGAAAGTCATTTGAGACATTCTTTTTACATTCTTAGTTCTAAATCACAGATTTGTAGGAAAAAAAGAAAATGTGTTAAAACTTACATTAATACTGCAGTTTAAAGAGAGAAAGTGATTAATTCTTCTTGAAACTTTGAAAGAAATAGTAAATATTTTAAAGTTCCTATCATTTTAATTCATTTTGATGTCTGAGAAAAGTATACTAATATTTAAAGTGTATAAAATGGAAAAGGTATTCTTAAATATTAATATTCTATATAAATTGATATTCATTATAATTAAAACATATATTTCATCATATTCAAGGAATGTTGATAAATCTATCCCACAAAACGTTATCATTCTATTCTATTATATATTCATTCTAAAACAGTTGATTTTACTTCAATGTACCATTTTAAAGAAACTACTTACAACTTTTCAGATGGAGTCTATCATTAAAGACAGTATAATTTAATATGAATAGGCCATTATTTCACGTTTCAATTTGCCACAGATCAATTCCTTGAATATATGAAAATTATTCTTTTCCTTTGCTTATAAAGAAAATTATTGATTGAGTGAATGACTTAGTAATAGAGATTACATATTGTTTCAGTAAGAATCTGTGATGACTAACAGAAAAGTTATATAGAATAAAATCATAAAACATAAATTAAAACTCAGACCTAGAGAAAATAGCCCTGTGTTTTCATGAGGTCAAGATCATGGTTTAAAACAACATGGATATTCAAGTCATAAATTTCTACACTGTTGTTATTCTTGAACTTTGGATTTATTTCTGGGAATTCTGGCAGCTGATGTGAAATGATGACATGAGTAGTTATTTAGACACTATTTTTATTACAGAAAAGTAAATAAAATACTTAGAAAAGGTAGTAGATACGTGTGTTGTACCAGAAAATTCCAAGAGTCTCCAATTATGTTTCAGAGATTGTTATTAATAATTTAACTAATATAATTTTATCAGTACATTGTAATTATACATTATAATGAGGTTAAGAGTGATAGAAACATACATGCATACTTGGTAGGAGCTCAGGGCTTTATTCTTGACTCTGTCTCTAAATATTTGTGTGATTTAAGTAATCCCTATAACTTTTCTCGACTTTGGCTTCTCCATCTGTACAGGAAGGGAGTTGAGCAAGATGACCTTTACCAAAGTCCTTTGTAGTTCTAATACCCCATGTCCTATGGGTTCTCATTTCTCTAGCACAGATAAAATTGCCCTGATATTTTAAAAGGCATATTTACAGATGATTTTTTTATTGCTGTGCTGTGCTTGTACGTGAGATTTATAGTGGTACATTCTTACGCACACATCGCATTATTTGGTTTGCTTCCTTCCTAGTACCTCTGAGAAATTCTTTTAAGAAGTCAGGGGTTACCTATCAGTCATGTTAGATGTTGCTGAGAATCAAATAAGAGAAGGATTGATCAGTTTTGTTTAGTTTGAAAGGGATTGCTTGGGAAATGAAAAGGAAATCTAGTGTCAGGAGTATTCTGGGGTATCTACCCTCCAGTGTGTTTCCTTGTATTTTTTTCACCCCAAGGGCCTTCAATCAATGCACATACTCCCCCCCACCCGTGCACTGATCATGTAAGGGGTCTTGGTCTTTCCTACTCTATCCATCCTGAAGGTATCAGGTGCGAATGTCTGCTCAGTGAATGTTCCTGGACAATTGACTCTTCCATCTTCCTCTTGCTTGTGTTGACATGCTACCCAAATCAGTGTTCTGTCAACCACTGTGCAGCAGAGATGCACCTCATGTGGAGTGCAGGGTCTAATGTCATTGTTTATCTTGAAAATCGTGAATTTTGCATCACCCAGATCAGATCACATAGCTACATCTTGTATCAAGAAGGAGATAAAGTACAATCCTGCCCTATTCTTAGGAACACAATTTGTGCTACTCACAAAATATTAACACTAATGACCATGGCAGCAAACACGTGCTAAAGTGTGAATTCTGTGGGGTCTCCAGGTCCACCATGATTATCTGACTTTGTATTCTTCAGTAGTCTTGCAGAAGTGGTTTCAGCTCAATCATCTACATTGAATGATTTATTTATCACAGAGGAGGAAACGATAGTCTCATTACTCTTCCCTTTTATTTCATAAAGAGAGAAGGAAGGAGGAGGGAGAAAGAGAAGGGAGAAATAAATAAATCACTTCTGGTACAATCTTGAGTTGTCATTTGAGAGCCAGCATGGTTAAGTTTTAGTTTAATTAATGCCTGGAACAGACAGAATAGGGAGCCTCCAAAGACATCCACATCCCAATCCTTGGAAGCTGTGACTATGTTACATCATATGGCAAAGCAAAATCAAGGTTTGAGATGGAATTAATTAATCAGCTGACTTCATAGAGAAGATTATGCTGGATTATCTAGGGGGTGGATATAATCCCAAGGATTATTAAGAATGGAAGAAGGAGGCAGAAGAGGAGGTGAGAAGTCAGCGGGATGGGATGTGGGAAGGATCAGCTCTCCATCGCTAGCTCTGAGGATGGAGGAAGGTGAGCAGGAGGCAAGGGAAGTGGCAGCCTATGGAAGTCGGAAAAAACCAATGGAAATGTTCTTTACACAAAAACCTCAAGAAGGAATGCTGCCAGCATCTTGATTTTATCCCAGTGAGGGCCATGTCAGGCTTCGGACACACAGAACTGTGAAATAATAAATCTGTGTGTTGTTTTAAGCCACTAATTTTATGGCAATTTCTTAGAGCAGCCATAGAAAAGTAGTACCATGTCTTTATGTTTTTTTGAACTAACGTGAATGTCCAGAGCAATGGCTACTCTGAGAAGCTCAGGGAACTATTTTGATAATTTGGTTGCATGATTATATATAAAATGAAAGGAATAAAAGGAGGCATATTGGTCTACACATTACCTTTTAGAGAGAAAATTAACCTTGTGGCAGAATGTGTCAACTCTTCTATCTCAAGTAGGAATGTGGCTTGATACGCAGACAGAGATCACAGTGTCTGGATCCTTGCAAACTCGTTAATTTGGGTGCTAAATGCCATCGACTGTTGCTTCCTATGTTTCCACTGCATTCCTGTGGTGGTGTCGAAATCTCTTATGGTACCCACCTGCCTTCATAGTTGCTCATGATTCAGAGATCATATTTGGAGAAAGATTGAGTCAAAAGATGTTAAGAAAAAATGGCATGTTGATATTACATATTTTGCTAATCAATGGTAGGAATAATTTCTTACTCATCATTATATACTTCAATGACTTTCTTGGAACAGGGGATAAAAAATGTCTAGATGGAGTGAATCCATGTGCACAAGGAGGTCTCAAAAGCCCACAGGGTGGGACTGAACAAGCATAGGAAATAGGAACAATGATATAGTGAAATGATTTGGAGTTTGACATTTTAGAGTCCAAGTTCTGGCTCTGTTACTAACTAACTAGGTGACTTTGAATATGTCATTTAACCTCTGTGAGCCTTGGTTCCAAATCTTTAAAAGGGAATTGAAAATAATAGCTCTGACTTCCAGTTTCCATGTAGGAAACTCTATTATCCTACACAAGATGCCTGGCTTCCAACAGAAAAATTACAAGATATATGAAAAGCAAGGAAAAAAATTAGAAACACTTCCAAGGGACAAAGCAACTAACAAAATTGGACTCAAGTATTCATAGATGTTGGGACTATCTGGTAAGAAATTGTAAACAATGGTTATTATTTTAATGGTTCTGGTGGAAAGGGTAGATAGCATGCAAGTTCACATGGGTAACTGTAGTGGAAATATGTAAATTAAGATCAAACAAAATGGAAACATTGCAACCAGAGGAAGAAGGACTTTGACAAATACATCCATAGAATAACTCAGCTAAGGAAATGATCAGTTGACTTTAAGATAGGTCAACGCAAATGACCTGCCTGAAACAAGAGAAAGAGAAGGAGAAGGGGATGGAGAAGAGAAGGAGGAGGAGGAGGAAGAAGAAGAGAAAGAAGAACAGTAAAATATAAAAACATAAGACAGCATGCAAGAGCTGTATTCTAATTAAAATTTGTGCAATTGGAATTCTGGAAGGAAAAGGGAGAGCCAGAACAGGGTAGGAAATACAGTTGAAGAAATCATTCCTGAATTTTTACCAGAATTAAGAACAGACAAGTCATAGATGCAAGAAGTTTTGAGAGCATTAGGCAGGACAAATACAACACACAGACATATACATGCACACTCCTTGGCATATCACATTCAAATTTCTCTAACCAAGACACAAAGAGAAAACTTGAAGACACAAAGAGGTAAAAGACACAAGACAAGGAACAAAGGTAAGAATGACAACGGCCTCTTTAAATATCTTTAAAACAGTGAAAGAAGAAAATGGCTGTCAACCTAGAATTCTATTCTCATAAAAAGTATGTATCAAAAAGTCAAGGAGATATAGACTTTCTTAGACAAACAAAAATAGAGAATTCATTGCTGGAAGACATGCCTTATAGGAAACAGAAAAGGAAGATCTTTGGACAGAAGGTGTGTAATCCAGGCAGGAGCTTGGATCTACAAATGTAGATGTGTAATAAATGAAGGTAAACCAAATTTGTTTCTTATTTCTAATGGTTCTAACATATCTGGTTTAAAGAAAATATAACAATTTAAAGCATGTTTATAACATTTTTAGAAATAAAATATATGACAACAATAGGACAAAGGACCCGAGGGGAGAATTTGGAATTTGTACTTGAAAAAACTTACACTGGCTGTAAAGTGGCGTATTTTAATTTGAAAGTAGACAACAGATAACAAAAGATATATATTCTAAACCCTGGACAACCCTGTTTTTTAAACAAAATATAAATAGTAAATCAATAAAGCAGATAAAATGGGATTATAAAAATATTCTCATTTAACCCAAAGCAAAGCAGAAAAAAAAAAAAGAACAGATGGCAGAAATAGGAAATAGCCAGATGGCTGGTAGATTTTGATCTATCCCTATGTAGAATCCTAATAAATGTGAATGGTCTCATTACATCAATTAAAAAAAAGAGATTTTCAGATGAGATGAAACGTCTGATATAATGTCCTGTCCATAATAAATAACTTTAAATATGAAGATATCAGTAGATTAAAAGCAAAAGGACAGAAAAAATAAACCAAAAGAAAGCCAGAGTAGCTATACTACTATCAGATAAAGAAGACTGCATGTCTGAGTTATGTGAGCTATTTACTAGTTTTTATTTTAAACATTTATTATGAGTCATATTTAGAGAAGTTTATTAATCGCGATAGGCAGAAGTCGCTAAACGGTAGGACTGTCCCTCGTACTTCACACATGCTATCTCAGTTCATCCTCACAGCATCTTTTTCAAGTGTTTGAAGCATGTTACTGGGCAAATATCCCAGATACTACAAATAAACCACAGAGTGGATAAGCATCTTGTTTCAAAATGGATAACCAATATCAAATATGTGGTAGGACCAAGATTTCAATTACTGGGGTATCTGATGAAAAAAAGAGTAAGATTTAATTACATGTTCTATAAGCATGTTTCTCTCCATGTTTGGGGGAAACATTAAAAACAAACCAACCCCCTTCTCCAGGACTAGCCTTCTCTAGCATGAGAGGGTGTTGCGTCTGTTTTTTTAAAGGCCTTGATTTCACCTGGCTCTTTCAAGAGGGTGAAATCTTTATCCATATAGTGCTCAATGGAGAGTCGCTGCTCTGATAGAGACCACCACATTGTAGAAGTTGAGAAGCAAAAGGAACATAGCAAATCGGGATATCTAGGGGGAGCAGAGGAGCAACTGTCCAGCACGCCGGCCAGGCAGTCATAGCAGCTATTCCTTCCCCAGAAGGACTAAATGCCAGGTTTCTAAATTTATCATTTGTTTCATCCTTTCCTTAAAATTCTTTGGAGATGAAACTCTCACACACAGAGAAAATCCACATTCAAATGATTAGTGCTAGTCAAAGGAGACTTTTTTTTTTTTTGCGGTACCAGGAATTGAACCCAGGGGCATTCTACCTCCAAGCTCCACCCCCAGCCCTTTTTTTATCTTTATTTTGAAACAGGGTCTCACTAAGTTGCGGAGGGTCTCACTAAGTAGCTGAGGCTGGCCGCGAACCCGGATCCTCCTGTCTCAGCCTCCCAAGTACTGGGATTACAAGCATGGGCCACCACACCCGCCTGGCTTCAAAGGAGACTTCTTATAAACAATGTGCATAAGAAATAGCTCATTTACAAATTGATATGTATGCAAATATTTTACTAAAGGAATCACATGGATGGAGGTTGAGAGCTCATCAAAGCTGCCAGTCCAGAAAGCACAGTGTTAATAGTGGACTTCAAGACTTTTTATAAAGTTCTTTTTATTGGGAATTGCTTTCAGAGTTTCCATCTCTTCACCACGAATCCATTGCCCAGCGGCATGGTAAATTCCCAGAGTCTTGGACATCGACTTACTAATTCCTAGTGTCTCTTTCTATAGCAAACGGTACCTCCTGGGTGGTATGACCCTGACGTCTATGAACGGGGCCATGTGGCTGCAGCTCAGTGCTGGCCCTGAGGAGAGGATGCCGTCCAGGAAAAAGCATCTCAGGGATGCATCCCAGGAGAAAGCAACACCTCAGTTGAGTGTACACTGAAGGCAGCATCTCATACTCATGTCTGCTTGTCAACTTAGGGGCAATCGATCAAACTTGTCTCAGACACAAACAGAATACAGAAATGCACATGTACACTCGCATTGCTCCTCTTGCATGAATTTGAAAACAGATAACCATGCAATAAAAACATACTGATAAAAGGCCTTACCCTAGTATAAAGTTTGGCATTTTTGGTGCCATGTTTAAAAATCCAATTTCATTTTTTCCCTTACAACTCACATTCTGAGAGACAAAATCTTGAGGTCCTGAGGGATTTTAGTGACATATTGCTAGGTTAAACTTCAGATTGATTAAAATAATCTGACAGAGAAACTTTTTAAAATGAACTTGAGTTTTATCAAAGTACCACATGAAAATTTTATTATTGAGATAGAATCCAATAAGTTAAACTAAACAAAAAGAACAAAGCTACACAGCATAAAATGCAAATTCTTAGGAAGTAAGAGAAGACCTTTTTCTTAAACTTCAAATACAAACTTACATATGGCCAAGGGGACAAATTATTTCTATTTGAGAAAAACAATCTTTTCAGTACTTGCTGCTTTTAAAAGATGATCTTGTATTTAGGCTGCCCCCATGTGTTCTAAGAATGACATCAATATTTGTCTGAACTATATACCAAAATCTCTTTACCCCTCATTTGAAATAAAGTGTGTGTTTTTAATCAATACAAAAAAGAAACCTGGATTTTAAACCAGAAAAAAACCATTGGGGACCACCTAGCTCTGCTCCATATTATTTACAAAGGTATGAAAAATCAAATTATTTGCTTTATTCAATTTCTTTTTGCTTTAGAGCTTTTGATGGGAAGTGGGAATAATATCTGTCATAATTAAGTCACAGGGATATGATGAGCAAGTAATTTAATATATGATATAACACAATAAAATATAATCCTTATTATACATACATTGGTTACCAAGGGAGGTGAAGTCTGCTTTTCTTCTCTCAGGGACAACTACTGTCCTGGAGTAACTGTGCTACACACAAACTGGAGGAGGGCCTCTGATTCTGCCATTTTCCTAATATCTACTTGTGTGACCTTAGAAAATTAAATAAACTTTTCGCAAAATAGAGGACTAAAGAAACTCTACCAAAACTTTTAGATGTAACCCCCCCCCAAGAAAACCAAAAGTTTCTCTCTAATTTCTTTTTCCTTTGAACTTGACTACTAGTAAGGAAACGCTTGGATGCTACTAACTAGGAAAGATGTCATTTCTCTAGAACTCAATTTCCTTTTTGGAAACATCTTTCAGCTTTGATAACCAGTGGTTTTTAAAATCTGTCTTGTAATACACATAAGTGATTGTACATTTGAAAGAATATTCATGGCAGAAATGAAATGAAGCTTTCACAGAAGGAAAGTAATGCAGTATAAACATTCAAAGAATCATGCACATTTAAGAAAAACATTTAAAAGTTTCTAAAATATGTGGGTCAAATTAAATTTTAAGGTCAATCTTCATAGAATATTGCTTGATTAAAAATCTCATTTATATCTCTGTTTAATTGAAAATATTAAGGAAATGAAAAATCCAACAGAAAAATATATTCTATAACCATCTCGCTGTATTAGTAAGTCATTTTGTCTTCTCTGTCCAGTTGAACAGAATGTCTAAATTGTTTTTAGTTCTTAAGAGAAACAAAGATTTGTAATCACCAAGTTGATTTTATTAGATGCTAAAATGACTCAGATTTTTGACAATGTGAGCCTTGATCAATAATTATTTAATATTTTCTGATCGTTGCTATTTTCCTGAAATACTTGTTTAGGGTATCCAATCGCCAACCCTTTAAAAAGTCAAAGTTTTGTGGACAAGTCCTATGACTAATGCATGATCTGTACACATCAGTTCAAATTCTCGTTTACTTTTAGCATATGTAAAATTTAAGTGCCTGCTTGGCTGGTGGCACACAACTGTAATCCCAGTACTTGGGAGGCTGAGACAGGAGGATCACAGGTT